>QNGE01002276.1:0-34068 GCA_008508345.1 Paragonimus westermani | reverse complement strand
CTTCTCACATCTGGCCAACACACAAGGCGCGGCATCAACATCCATCAGCAGTTTCATCCGATTCACTGCGGTTCACTTCGACGCGGATACAAAGTACACACTGATTCTCGCGTTGGTTTGTAACACAAAACCGAATCATTATATCTAGTTGTTACTTATGGCATTTGTCTAGTTACATGTACACCAGTAACAGAATCCACCAAAATTGACCTTCACAAAATTATTCGCCCTCTCGAGGAGAGCACAGGACCTCGGTGAGGCGAACATTTTGTATGCGCTCCGCGATGTTCACTGTCAAGCCGAGAGGCTGCGATCACGTCTGTCCTGGTTTACACTCACCAGGGAGAGACAGCGCGGAATGGTATCAAATCGACAGTGTTCTGTATAACGAGCCTATACTCTCAGTCACTTGTGACGTCGACTACAGTCGAACCAGTTGCCAGGTTTCGCCTTCTGTTTGTGACAGTTTTTGAGTGTGTGTCAAAATACAACCTACATTCTCGAAGCTTTCTGGGTGCGATCACGCTGTTGGAACACCAAGCAGCTCACGGAGACCCGATCTAGTTTCTGGGGATACATAATCGATAAGCACATGTAGCCTGTTTGTCGGAGGTCAGATGGACCAGTTCTGTCGGCTGTGCATTGTCACTGATGTGTTGCTCAGGGATTGCAGTAGCAGGGTTATCGGTATTCTCAATATTGTGGGTGACATCCCAATTGTGTTTACCACTATGATTTTTGTGGTGGAGGGTTCCGTTGGTCTCACAATCTTTTGTGACACTTGCCAGTGTTTAAATGGAACACATAACAGCCTTGCGGTCTGTTCTGCTTGGAAAGTTGTGGTAGAACAATCCATTCAGTTTGGATTTTATTGTTTACAGACGGTCGGTAGTAATTTGTTTCCTTCATCAGTTGGGGTACTGTACCTCTGCATAAGTGGCAGCAATGTATCTAATGTGGGCGAACAGGAAAGGACAATATTATGTAGAGCATCGTAGCGTAACATGCCAAGTCCACTTGATAGACTTTCCCATGGGAATATTGGGTGTCCTATTGCCAACTTGTGAACATGACAATAAAACTGTCGTCTACTTATGCCAATTTCTCATTCAAAGACTGAATTGAAATCAAGCAGTTAAATGAACGTTCTATCGCATGAGTCACATTCGTATCTGATTCGCGGAGTGTAGCAAATGACTGCCCAACTGAAGGGATTGCAATAGCAGGTTGCCAGTATTCTCATGCGAATGAATATCGTCGACGATGTTACAGTCGTGTTTATCATTCTGATTTGGATGAGGGCGGGTTTCGGTGGCTTCACAATGCCTTATCATGCTCAGGGGTGTTCAATCGGAATGAAGGTGAACCGTCTGACCTTATATGGGTGGAAGATTTTGGCAACATAATCCACTCGAATCAAGGTTTATTGTAAAAACATTGAAAGAAACGTTTTGGGAATCTGAGTATTCAGTTTAATGGCAGAGTGGATGTGATGTTTCATTTGCATAATAGGAGAAAATTCATGCTATGCATCCCATGGTGATAGTCCTCATGACTCGCCCTCGTGGTTGTTGTGAACAACAAAACGTTTTAGCGGCAAGTTCCGGATCATATGGCTGATTATTTAGTGTGCGAACGATACGGTGATGACATTTTAATTTTTACTGACCTTATCCATTTTGACTTTTTTTCAACTTTCTCAATAATATTCACCCCGACCAATCTTTATCTCACGAAGTTTAGTCGAACAATGGCTTACCTATTTTGGATGTGCTCAGTACTAGGCGTGGGGATGGTACTTTATAATGCTCAGTTCACCACACAGTGACTTGGGGTGGTCAGTATCTACAGTTTTCCAGTTTTGCTCTTATTGCACAAGAACGGGGTTTAGCTAAGACACTGTTTCATAGAGCCAAGCGTATTTGTACTCCGGATACAAAATTTAGTAGCAAGTGGATACCCAGACAAATACACTGAAGGACACAGTAGGGTAAAGAACAGCACTGAACATATACTGACGGCGTCAAAAGAAGGATGTTTTTCTATTCTTGCTATTCAAGGGTGATCAGTTAGCCAACGACATAAAGCACAAATTAAAGTCTGCTCTGGCTCAAACGCATGCGGTTGCGCAGTTAGGATTTTTTAAACCACAAGAGGACCAGTTCTCCGCAATCGTAAAAGTAGTTTGTCAAACTGTTCTGTCTCCCATGTTGTGTACCAGCTCATTTGCAGTTGCAGTGACGTTTACATAGGCAGAACAGACCGACAACTAGCACAATGAGTTGCCGAACACATCCCGAAGTGGTTGAAACAACAGATGACGCACCAGCCCCAACTTGTTGCACTGACTACTCAAAATCCAACTTCATCGATTTCTAAACACGTCATGACAACAGGTCATAAATTCGACTCACCAAACTCATTCAGGATATTTTTCCGCAACCGAAACCCGAAACTATTAGATTTCTGCGACGCGATGCTCGTTCGAACTTACCGACCGACGTTGTGTGCACAGAAGTGGTGGAATCAACCGGTCGGGTTGCCATGGTCACGATTACATAATAGTTGGTGTGTTTGTATGTGTGTCTAGTCCCCGTTTGTCCTCATTTATATGATGTACGTGAGTGGCACGTTTCATATTTGCTACTGATGAGAGTAAATGAAATGTTAACCAATAGCAATACATGTCTTTTTTCTGCTCTAATGAAGGTGTCATGTCAAGTGATGAAAACCCCTACATCCGCTTGACTAGTTATCAATAATGTGACCAGCAACATTCACAGAATGTTGGGTGATTATTGACTCTTCAGTGGTTTCAAATCTTTCGCATTTGTTACCGTCTTACAGCTGGTGTATTGTTATTATTGCGTATTATTGCGTGGTCGCGAGCGGAACCATCGGTGCCATAGGTCGCGGTGACGTGACTATATGGCGTTGCGATGTGTGCGGCCGCGAATGCGCTGGCCGTTTGGGGGTTAGTTGGTCACCAACGTACTCATAGTACCCCGTCGGCAAAGAGGCGGCGAGTACGCTAGGCTCAGGTACGTCATATCAGTATATTTATCCTACTTCTGTTAATCACTGCATCGGCCAACATCCTGGTCATTGACAATTAATCCGCTCTTCTTTTCAGAAACTTGAGTGTCCGTGGTCTTCTACCCATTATTTTCTCCGGCTTTGTTGATGTAATGCATGATGAATGGTCTGCCTGGCTTTTCATAGTCCAATGAGAACTTTGCTTTTAATCCCTATATTCTTTTGGTTGCACTAACCTGCACTCCTATACTGCAATGCTTCTTGTATTACACTTCAGCAATCTTTCTTCTCAGTGTAGATCTCGTCATTGCAGCCTCTCTCTGTTTAGTTTCCGAGAGATAGGAGTTTCCTTTCCTTATTAGCCAATCAAGTGGCTATCCAGCATTGGCCGGCTGGACAAAAAGGCCCTACTGACACACCTCCCAGTCCTATTCCTTCGGGTTTACACTGGATATGTGGTGTGTTGGTGGAACTGCAATTGGTGCAGTGCAAGCCAATTGCAGTGATGGATAAGCGCAGGCGTCCTTTGGCTTCGGTCACTGTGACAAGCTAATCCGAATCGGATGCCGCCAACCGTATTTGCATGATGAATGGTCTGCCTGGCTTTTCATAGTCCAATGAGAACTTTGCTTTTAATCCCTATATTCTTTTGGTTGCACTAACCTGCACTCCTATACTGCAATGCTTCTTGTATTACACTTCAGCAATCTTTCTTCTCAGTGTAGATCTCGTCATTGCAGCCTCTCTCTGTTTAGTTTCCGAGAGATAGGAGTTTCCTTTCCTTATTAGCCAATCAAGTGGCTATCCAGCATTGGCCGGCTGGACAAAAAGGCCCTACTGACACACCTCCCAGTCCTATTCCTTCGGGTTTACACTGGATATGTGGTGTGTTGGTGGAACTGCAATTGGTGCAGTGCAAGCCAATTGCAGTGATGGATAAGCGCAGGCGTCCTTTGGCTTCGGTCACTGTGACAAGCTAATCCGAATCGGATGCCGCCAACCGTATTGTGAAATATTTTGGAAAAATTCTCCAAAATTGTGACGAGATATAACGGATTGTCAGGACTGCATTGAAAAACATCTAGATACTCTTAACAAAATTTCGAGTAGAGATGAGGTAGTGTAAATGCTGAAACTCACCAACTCTTCGTCATTTGGTCGTGCGAAACCTAACAGTGAATTTTGTTATTAATAAAGGAGGTCAACTGGTTCAATTGTGAATGATATGGTGGAATGGAGTAGTAGACGAGTTGTCATATTTGCGTTAGATAAATCTGAAAAGAGCAGTGAGGAATGACGCGACACAACACGGAAGCACGTTGATGCCAGACAGGCGCAGTGAGTGGTTAATCGGAATAACTGAGAACAGTCTGTCTTGTTTTCCCTAGAATGTTGTACCCACATAATTCGCTCAAACTGACTGTTATTGTAGAAACATTCAGAGAACCGCTTTGAGAAGTTCATTACTCATTTTAGCAGCAGATAGGACACGATATTTGTGTTGTTGAGTTTTTGATAAAGGACACCGTGTTCGCACATGAATCAGTAAGCGCAAAAATACATCACACGTAGAAATCAATTCCATTACAAGTGTTAGTTTTCAAAGAGGCAGTTTTAAGTGTACCAGATTTCGTGAACACGACCCATCTCCTTCCGTAAATGTGGATAATACTTCCGACGCGAACAAACTCGGGAGTGTCTTTTTCCACAAATGCGGATATTTTCAAACAAATAGGGTAGTGCATGATAATAGTAAGGCCTGGACAAACTGTATTTTGGCGCACAACTCTGGACTGTATAACCACAGTTCAGTTGGTTCCGTGGTGGACAAATTACGAAAGCAGACACCTTCTACTTGGTGGCTCTGAGTTGATCAATACCAACGAGATCTAGCATTTAGTCAGTCATGCGTGGGTAGTGTTCACACGTTCGGTGAGGAAGGCGCCTGTTTGAACGACCCGCGAAATCTGTGTCCACAACGAACAAAAAATGAAGTCACACATTTGAACCTAATGTCTTGAGTTGGAAGTGAATTAATTGGTAGCATGTGGACGAGGTTCGCAGTTGTGTCGCACTGGAGGTGTTTTCAATTGCGTTACGTATTCCACAAGTCATCAATTCAGCCAACGATTCATTTCTGTGCAATCTTGCATCAAACGCTCACTCAAAGCGATCGCCTCCGTCGCCAACTAACGAAATCCGAATAACAATATCGAAGCAGCTGCGCGTCTCGGAATTGCCAGTGTTTTCAGCTTCACGATAATTCGCATTTTCCCGATCTTGACACGGACGGATTATTGCAAATGTTGGCAGATCACATACATTCAAACTGAGCCGGTAGTGATGGCGTTTGTCATTTGCGTGCACTGACTGGTATTTCCAGGCAGCTGCCTGGACGAGGAAGTCAGTAAGCAGTTGGCTGGTGGACATGGACAATTAGTTGGACTCTAATGCTTGGTAGGCTCGATGCTTATAAGAACCATATTTAGTTCACAATTCATTTGATTTAGTTTTGCCAGAGTGCACCAAACAATAGTGGAAAGCTGTTTTGACTGAGTCCGGCCTCATCATCATTATTCACACCAGAAGATGGAACCTAGAGAATGCGCAAAAGTGTGGTGTTGATCCACTTCAGCATTTCATATAGAGGGATGTGTTAGAGCATTTCACCTAGGCGTTTACAAAATTCGTGGACAAATGACCAGAATGACATGTTCAGCACAGTTAGGAACTCGTGAACACTAACCTGAGAGAATTTCGGCGAATCTTCTTTGAATAGTGCTTAGTTCACTTCATTTTTTAGAACAAGCAGACACGACGTCTTGAAAAATATGGCTGGTACGCCTCATCTGATGCTACTGAACGGGACCGTCTGGGATAGCGGAATCCGATGGAGCTTCTGAATACTTCATGGGTGGAAGTTCCACAGCCATGAATTAAGGTGCTTTGTACGCAACTGAACTAAATACCCCATGAGCTGCGGTGACAGGGTTTGCATGTACGGCTGTGAGTAGGGTAGTCACTTCATATTAATTGATCACGGATGTACATTTCAATTGCATGTTTAACATTGACTCTACTCACAGGTTCGTAGTAGTATACGTTTATCCCCGAATTTGACGGCAATCATCGGTCTGTCTTATCCGTCCCAAACCACAGCTGTTTGGTGCGCTAAAATCTTGGGAGTTTCATATAATTTAAATCGACCGTAAACAATTGAACTGTATCTGACTTCGTTACTTAGATTCCGGTGATTACCGCAACGCACCGCCTTTGTTCATCCGAGCAAATGTGACGCCTCACCTATTCTACCGCACGAATTATGTAGACGATTTTTCACGTGTTCCCGTTGCACTGTTCTATACGTTTGTAAACCTGCTCGTGAGTCGCTATCCATTTAACGTGTTTCTTGTTATGCTCGTAGAACCACTTTCGACGTCAGTATACACACGCACGCATTATTTTCTGCTATCTGCTCACTCTAATATATACGCATATCTCGTCCAGACCGAATGCTGAATCCTTCGGTTAATATACCACTCAGAATTCTATTCTCCATATTCCCAACCCTCCCTAAACTCATCAATATATTAGTCGACTTGCCTAATCATTGCCCGAATGAATTCCTGCATCAAGCTTGTTCTCGTCTCACATTCCTGGTATAAGTTCGACTTGGCTCATTCGCCCAGGAATTCCTTGTCTTCGACATCGTAGCAGTCAGGGGCAAACTGACACCACCATCCAGATGTAAAGACCCACGGCAACGGTGGGGACAAGCGATGCCCCACAATTATATGGACACCAGTTTATCATCAATTTCGTGGACATTTCAGGGAACTGTACGGAATTATTCTGCACACACGTAATTAGCAGTCATGTCACTCTAAGATATGTAAATTTTGCTTGGTTTTAAAAATACTGCTAGTCTCCTTGTTAAATCACAACAGTCCTGTGTCGTATTTATGCCATACCTCAACCCGATGTGCAGTAAAGTTCTCGGGTAGTCAGTGTTACTTTGTTTCATTTATCAGTTGGGGCGATGTCCTTCTGTGTGGGTGTCAGCAATACGTCTAATGCGGGCAACCAGGAGAGAAAACGGTAGCACAAAATGGCAAGTCCACTTGATGGATTTTCCCATCGAAATACCGAGTGTAATAAAGCTAAATTGTGAAAATGGCAATGAAACTGCCGTCCATTTATGCCAATTTCTCATTCAAAGACTAAATTAAAATCAAGCATTGAAATGTGTGTTCCATCGGATCTGTTCTTCGAAGTGCAGCAAACAACTGCTCAACTGCATCATGTAACCTCAATTATGCATTGTCCCCAACGATGGGAGTAGTTCCAAAATTAGATCACATGAGATTGTGTATAACACCAACTACTTAGGTGAAACATGTCAAATGCATCCTTGAGAATGTATACAGCGAGACACTCATTCCTCTGAATACCTTGTCGCCAATGCATCCACCCATTATTCGCGTCAAGTGTATTTTCAGTTGTTTGGCAAGATTTACGAGGTGGACAACAGTGGCACCGTGTGGAAAGTTTTTGCGGCACCCCTGTCACCCAACCCATCCCAAACAGTCTACACGTATGTAGATTAATCGCACACATGCACACACATGTTTGCATCTGTGGTCGTTACATGATGAACCGTGAACCTATGCATCCTATCGGTAGCCCATCTAAACTTCGTTTGTTAAAAGCTTTACGAGAGGCTGTAAAAGTTGAAAAACCGATACCTCGTTGGGGCATAAACAAGGATTTAGTTTTTGAGAGTTCCGCGAAAATTTGCACTGCTGGAATCGACGGAATTATGACACGCTTTTGTTCGAAGCTTCCCGTCCCACAGACTTCCCAGAAGCTTCTTTTCGCACAAACACCGAACTCCAGCTTCCCTCAATGAGGGCTTATAATCTGAGGACTTCCTTACTATGACCGGGATTTTACTGCAAATAGCATTTCATGAGGCGACCTCGCTGACTACTGCGCTAGTGACTTCACATTGGGCACAAACAAATAATCCTGTGTGAACACTGCATCACTCGTACTCGTAAAAATTACACAACAGACGAATTCGGTCACGAGCGAAATACGCGTGGAGCGATCAGTCATGAAGTGGGCTGCCAGCGAAATATATCTGAACCTGAATTTTTCAAGTAAATATGGGAGTCGTTCAAAGTTGATCAGTCAAATCGCCAACATTGGATTCGAATACCACACAGGAAATGTAGCCGTTCAGTAAAGCCACGGGATATAATGTGACGTTGGAGCCTTTCGTGATATTTCGGGCTTCGTGACATATTCCCCTCTGACCTGCCATCTATGGACTACAAGAGTTGAACTCACAAGTACGTGATCAGATTTCGGTTTGAGTTATGCACCACTCCACTTGTGGTGATGGTGGCTATTCCCTTTCCAGCCATACTGGATGCTCATTTGAGGAGGGCATACAAAGGCCGGTTCCGTACCCAGCACTTCTCCGAATGTTGTCGAGCAGCAAACACCAGGCCGATCGTACTGCGACTCCCCCGGAATCCACACCGCTCCTCCTGTTGCAGCAGGCTGTTCACAGGCACCCAGTCAATGGCAGCACGGCGGTTTAATAAGCTACCAAAGTGTTTGCGCCACATGTTCGTGATGTCCACCGGCTGAGTGCAAGAACAGCCGGTGCCCACGTCTACTAGTGCTTTAGTAGACTAGATAAATGGACCGAAGATCGCCTTAGGCGAATCGTAGAAATTTTGTGTTGTCATCGATCTGCAAAACCCTGCATCCGCTCACTCTGCTTCCCACACCAGTTGTCCTGAATTCCGCGGTTACTCTGGAACGTAGCCTTCTTCGCTCCATTAGCTGGGTCCATTATGGATGTGGCGAACGCGGCATTCTTCTCCTGTATCAAGCTGGAGATAAACATGTTGTTGTCATCGTACCTGTCCGGGCGTTTCTTGCGTTCCACGTCGATAGTCTCAGTGGTTACTGCCGTGATCTGTTTCTTGAGTCGTTTCCACATACCCTCCGGGCTAGTGGATAGAGGAGCGTTGTACAGATGAGCGAAGATTGCACGTTGAAAGGCAGTCTTCTTATCAAAGTTCCCCAGCCGTTCGATATTCAACGTCCGCCGTTGTCCGGATGGTCTACAGTAAACAGACCTACGTGCATGAATAAACAACTTGGTCCTGACCATCCTATGATCTGTACTACATTCAGCGCAGCGCATCACCCGCGTACTGCGCACTTCACGAATATCGAGCTGCTGCACAATCACTTAGTCAAGTAGATGGTGGTGACCGCTTCCTGCGGGAGTCCACGTCGTGATGTCTCTCGCATCCAGCTGGAATCGGGTGTTCGTGATAGCCAGCTCGTGAGTAGCGCACACGTGCAGTAGACGATCACCGTTCTCGTTGACTGAACCAATGCCGTAGGGTCCGAGGACTCCCGGCCAAGCTACCGAGTCGCCACCAACTCTAGCGTTCAAGTCACCCAAAACAAACAGTCGGTCATTCATCGACGCAGACCGGATTGTGGCGGACAGCCGATCGTAGAACTGGTCCTTTGTATCACCCGTGTGACACATAGATGGACCATAAACACTAACAAATGTAGCACACTTACCTCGACCGAGTCGCAGGCGCATCGACAGCATTCGAGGGCTGATGCCGTGCGGTTCGCCTATCATCAAACCATTGATGCGATCAGCGACTGCAAAACAGACACCATGCTCCCAAACACCGTCTGTCGGGTAGCCTATCCAGTAGAAAGTGTACCCGGCGCCTGCTTCCCGCAACTTACCTTGGTCTGCAAGCCTTGTCTCACTCAAGGCTGCTATGTCGATTCCATATCGACGCAGTTCCATCGCGATCAGGGCCGTGCGTCGTTCCGGTCATTCTCTGATGCTGCATCGATTCAGCAGCGTGTGCACGTTCCAAGTTCCAATGTTAAGCGTCCTCGGGCCTGTCTCTGGTTGGTCCTCGGGGCACTGGTACCTGATTGGGCATTATCTCCAGGGGGGTTCCTGTTCGAGGGAAGGTATGAGGGTGAGTGTTTGGCAGTAGCATATTTTCGCCTATCCACCCTGCCATGTGCAGCGGATAGGGCAACCCTGTTTATCTTGCTGGACGACCGATGCAGTATGGTATTTCGATTATTTTGTAACATCATTGTATGTATGGGCTTTGGATACTGCCAGGACGCCCAGACCTGTGCAGGAGAGCGATTAGGCCTCTCACCCAAAGCCTTTGGCTAAAAAGCCTAAACCACAAGGCAGCAGATGACTCACACACACATGCAGACATGACAGCAACAGCCACCAAAGAGAGGATCGACAGCCATATCAAAGCAGATCCAGCACCCACTCACAGGAACAGTAACACTGCACACACGGTCCCAGCAGACAGACATAGAGTCAGTTCAGGCAGCAACGAGCACCACGCCTAAAGAAGCTACAGCACACCATCAACACGCATAACAAACGCACGCATCTGCTTTTTGTCTGGCTGCTCCCCTTTGGCCAACCTGACAAGGTTGAACCTGAAGGAACCGAAGTCCCAGTCAGCACAGCCCTCTGGATCAAAACAGCACGCAAGCCTGACCACCTTACGTGCTGTTCTGATCCGGAGGGCTGTGCTGACTGGGGCTTCGGTTCACGTACACACACACGCACGCACGTACACATCAACAATCACGTGCCGAAAGCGAGTTACGCATCACACAGTTTCGGTGCACATCAATTTCCTTGCCCAGTCGTGCGAACCGTTGATGAATTTGGTGCACTGAAAATGATGATTACATGGTTGGTTGAGATTATGTCAGCAGGAAACAATCAGTCATTGTGTATGTAAGGTATTCTGTGGAAAATCTTTCACGAATCATGCAGACTATGGGCAGCGTATAAAGTGTTTCATGGAAACGTTGATATGACAGAGTTACTCAATCGACAAGTTCTGGTGCCGGGATCAGGCGAAACAATTTCACGGGGTCTCTCTTTACGAACTGGCGGGCATCTTCCGAGATTAGATGACACGACTATTTCCTCACGTGTTCGCATGCCACATAATGAAAATCGAAACACCGATCAACAACACTTTTATAAAATCAATCATTGCGAAACAGCCGGCTAACGTACGTAATGAGAGAACATTTGTTACTCACCGAAAGTTGAGGCATCTCCATATTCCTTGCAAACAAGAACGAGAGGTAAATCATGTCAAATTCACAGTTTTCACAATTACTCAAATTGATTTATTGGTTTGTTCAAGCCACGGGTACTGTGGCTGACCACTGTTTACTCACCTATTCCAAGGACCCTAACAACAACATGCTGAGCAGGATGAACGGGGCCAGCACTTTGTTTGAAGCAGTACGAATCGTCTACCCGAGCGCATCTAGCTCGGCCCAGTTTATGGCGAGAAATCTCTGACCAGGTATCACGAAATCATTCTGGTTTCACGGTACACAGCACAAAATACCATCCTTCTGAACGTGTATGGCTGTTTTCGACAAGACAAAGTGCAAACCGCGCGTACTAATGGATGGTGGGATATTTCCAACCTTTTGTGATTACGGAGGATGCATACTGGCAGTTCGATATACCCGGGTAATTATACCGGTTATCGAGTTGTGAGTAGGTTGTATATCTATGGGAACAGTTCTTGTCATGTTTGAGTGCGCAGTCTCTCATTGGTATCGATGGAATTTGAACATTTATCTGCTCGAAACTATCAGCAGTCTAATCCTAGTTGTAAATTTTCGCATAACTCTCTGTATACAAAGTTCAGTCAGTTACAATCCGGTTTATTTCATCCGAGGTTCTTTCCCGTATGTATTGGTGGTCGACTTGTCGAGAATATGTCATTGATAAACGATGGGCGACTCCATTGTTTGGGTGACTTGTGTGTTCATTTCGATCATCCGGCTTGGCGACAAATACCACGGACGTATGGCTGAAAATTTTCCGTAGGCCAAAAAAACGAACACATGTGATATCTCAGCGAATGTGACTCAAACAAACGCTCATTGAATGGTTGCTAATATGAATGTTTCAATTTTCTTCTCACAGCAAGTACCTTTCCGTTCATATTGTAGCGAGAAGGCGTCCAATAAAGCACAATCTTTATTGTCCAAATCGCCAGTCACATGCAACGCGCGCTCTCTCGTTTATGAGTCATAATCCCAACCCACAACATCCCCCGGTTTCCGTTCACACGTTGTGTGCACTTCTGACCGGTTTACGTGTGTGATCGGCGCCTTCTATCGGGGGGGTTTTCGCTTGCCATTCCTAGTCTGTTTGTCCGATTTCCTTGCGCGATGGCTTGTCCGGCTGCTCGTGCTGTCCGCCATCCACCCAATGTTGGCCTTGACCGTATTCCAACATCGTGTCGAGATGTTCCTCTAAATGTTGGAAAAACCACGCCTCCGATCTGGCCGTCTGTCGTATTTCGCCTGCCCTGCCTCGCCCGTTGGTCCGATCCAGTCGAGCGATGACTCATCCGGTCGCGCACGTTGTTCTTGATCCGATCGCGGCAGTCTTTTGAACGTGCCTCTCACCCGCGTTGAGGTATTCGGCCGAGCGTTCGAAAACTCGCACCTCCGACTTGACAATCCACCACAATCTGAGTTTACTTCTGTTAATCACAAGAGCTTGGTTGCTGAAATGAACACCCGTGTACTGATTCAGCTGCCCCTGTAAGCAACAAACTCTTTATAATCTAAAGGAATATTTGAATTCGTCGAATGAGCTTCCAATTTCATTGTTCGCGGTGAAAGCTTCATTGTAGAGACTAACTGTATCACAAAACCTGTTGTAAGACGTCATATGAATTTTCAGACAGAACTTATGCTGAGGATATTAGCTGTGACCACTCAGGGTTTTCAGAAAGTGTTTCAAGGTGGTCACAACACTGACAGCGGGAACGATTCGCAGTCCTTACTCTCTCAGTTGCACAGTAACGCATACCAGTTATTTGAAGTCTACTGGAACCACAACTATGGTGACTGCTACGGGAAGCTTTTGCAAGGTCCTTTCCAGCTAACTTGCCAGAATGTTTCATTCCAATTTCGTCAGAAGATTGTTTACCGTTTCATAATGTTGGTGGAAGTGTACGGCTTACACCCATTTACCCGAGTCGTCAATAATGAGTAGATATTTCATTTTGTCAACAGATGTTGAATCGAGAAAAGTCTACCTCCCTAATGAT
The DNA here is from genome assembly GCA_008508345.1 of Paragonimus westermani. Classification (NCBI taxonomy): domain Eukaryota; kingdom Metazoa; phylum Platyhelminthes; class Trematoda; order Plagiorchiida; family Troglotrematidae; genus Paragonimus; species Paragonimus westermani. The sequence goes on along the minus strand of QNGE01002276.1, from coordinate 20,833 downwards.
ATATTGTCGAAAAGTTCCCTTATATTAGCGATTAAGTGATCGATTTCTGGATAAGAAGAATGCCTGATTTCAGCATAATGGTTGATGATATGCACTGAGCACAAACAGACTAGTTCCTGTTTTGTTCATGCAAATAGCGACATTTACCGGCAGTGAAACGACACGACCGTAATAGACGGTGAACCATCACAACAACATATGGGCAGTGTTGATGTATCAGGAGAGGGTGACTGGGTTGCCCGAATCATAAATGATACAACCATAAATCACAAAAGATAAATTGTCGCCGGAACATAAGTCAATGAACACTGCAAAAGAATCGATTTATTCTATTGGTTGACTCACAGCGGACAATTAACGAAATTCTCTCACCGACAGTGTCTCGAGTGCACTTTGTCTCCACTCGGTAAAGGGTAGGACTGTGTAGGATTGTTATGGATATTTTGGAATGGTTCCATTTTCAGACAGAATGCTGATCTTTCCATGATGGAATAGCCGACGAAAGCAGTGTTTCCGTCTGATTCCGAGGGAACTGCATTTTTGGCCAGTTTCCGCACGTTCATACACCTTTTCTGGGCGTGTTTTTCCATTTGTAAATCTGTTCCATTTATAATATTGGTTCATCGGGCAGTTGTGTTGTTTTCTTTTTGGACTATTCATCACGAATTTGACACACATCCGGATTAGAAATCTAACTTTTTTTAATCTGAAGAGGATTTACTTGTGTTGTTCGTTTTTTTAATGATGAAAATGTGCTTGAGTCACTTAGTGGTTATTTCATGCATTTGCAGACGAAAAGCGCAAACGTACAATTGTGTATGCCTGTATGTACTTCGCATATATTTCTTGGCTCCGTTACTCTATTACAGCCATCTCGGTTTCTCGGTATGACCATATTGAAAAACCAGACACAGTACGAACTGCGGATATTCGCATCCTACGTGCAATGGGCCATTCAGTATCATCTTTTTACGAACGCCGTTGGCGATGATTTCGTTTCTACAGGCCGAAGTAATGCTGCTAATATAATTGCACATGACCCTGTGTACAATTTGAAGGGCGTCTCTGTGATGGCGAGATTCACTACCCCACTCGCTCATATTTATCATGACACTTCACTTTTGAGAGTGCAAAGTGTGTTGCTTAGCTAACTGTTTCGGTAGTAATTTTTTTCAGGTTGTGCAATAATGCATCGGTTTTGGTTTAATCTCTTCATCTGTAAGTCTGTTCTTTCGAGGAATCGTGCAGCAAGCTACTGCAAGGAGTTTGTCGATCAACGGGCAAAAAATGACAGGAAGACATCTAGGCAGTTGAGTTGCACTTTATTTTCAAGAATCTGTGGAAACAAGCTGTCAACACTTGAGCAATTTGTCCTCCCATAACATGGATTCATACTTCATGTGATACTACCATTCTGTTCACTGTTAGTAAGGTAACACCATCCCTCTTTAGGTCAATTCAATTGCTCTTCGACACCGTGGTAGTTCCGTGATGGAATGAAAAATCCACTCCGTTGGTGCGGCATTTATCTCCGCATGCAACAGTAAAACTATCTATTGATCACCAGTTTCGTTGAACTGTCATCAGCATGTATTGTCTACCACTAAACATGACAGCGAGTTACCATTTGGAGTTAATTTGTTCAAACAGACACTATCACCTCACTTCGAATGTATGAGAATACACGTCAACTGGTCGCACTTCTGGAACCTTTTACGTGGTTATAACAGTGGAACATGTAAAAAGGTGTGAGTGGGGTTTACAGTAAGCTTGACAAAGCAACGTATTGCATTCACCTCAGGACAGTTCGATGGTAAAACTACCCATTACCACTCAACTAATCGTGGGCTCCGTTACTTTGACCACGCTCTTGTTTCTTAACCATAGTCATCCTGACAGTGCCCTGCTCTTCCGTAACAATGACTACCGTGTTGTATAAAAGTTAGTTCAGTGCATACGGACCGTATGAACTTTTTGACATCATGCGTGTTATCCGTTATGTTAGTTTTGCCGTCACACTGCAAAGGCTACGAAGGCGTTTGTCAAAATACGCCATCTGTGGCGTCGCTATGACCTGAGTCTTTCCGTGAAAGGCCAGGTGTACAATGCCATTGTATGGCTCCGAAACCTGGTCCATTGGCACCAAGGGTTTCATAAAGTGCTCGTTCTCGATCACCAGCATCTCTGAGGCATTTGAGGCAGGTTGTGGGAACACTGTGTCACTGACAGACTGGCACCTCCAATATGTCTCAGATATTCTGGACTACCTATGAGCCGTTGAAGACTAAGGCGATATTGTCTGCATACCCTGTGTCTCGAAGTAAAGCGCCTGAGAGAAGTTCCACGGCATCATATTCGCAGTTTTTCAGAGCACAGCAAAGGATCTCGTTTACTGGGAAGTTGAATAGGAAGGTAGAGGTTGGATAACCTTGTCGCATTCCACTTGAGATGCTGAAGTTTGGCGGTACGATGCCATAATCCGTAACGCTGCCCGAGGTCTAAGAGCGAATTAGTATCAAGATGTTCGTATACTTCTCAAGCACGTCCTTGTTTGACAGAGAGTCCCAGAATGCAGGTCTATCAACCGAACGGAAGGCCCCTGTGATGTCTAAGGAGGCAGCAACTGTTACTCTTTTATGTGAATGGCGGAGTTCGATCATCTGGTGAATTGTGAAGATGTGATGGCTGCAGTCACGTGCGGGGCGAAACCCAGTTTGATGCTCAGGATTGTGTTCTTCGTGTGTTTCGCTTAATCTGCGAAGTATCTTGGCTGCAATCAAACTCGACGCAATAGAGATAAGGCTAATCCTACTATGTGGTCTGCACACAAATTTCCTGAGCCCCTTTGGAAAGTGGGTATGATGTTAGCCAAATCCCCATCATTTGGAGTAAGTTCGTCGATCCAGAGTTTTTGGAATGGAGCCATGAGATGTTTTACTTAGGCTGGGCCTCCATCTATAGAACGAGCGAAACTGAGTTTGTTTGGGCCTTGCGGCATTTCAGAAACTTTCGTGTGCGTAGAAACGTCAATAGGCGAATGTGCACAGAAGGGGGCCGAGGGTGTATTAAATGGCGTGGGTGGCCAGTTGACCTGGTGTTGTAAATGTTCGTCCCAGCGTCTTAAGTGTCGTTTCAGGTGGTAAAAGGGTTGAACATTGACTTCGCATGTGATCTCATCCACATCTGGTTTCCTGCTACCACTTGTTGAGATGAGATAGAGAGGTTTCCGGGAGCTGTCGGTAGCAGCAGCTTATTTCACATGGATAGCGCGTCGTGCACACCCGGCTTCACAGTCCTCTCGTGGTTGCTTCCGGTGCTGTGTGCGAGTAGCGTTGTTGTAATCACTGTTGGATGGAATGTTATATATATATATATATATATATATATATATATATATAAGTGTGTGTGTGACGTGGTGGTCGGGCTTGTCTGCTGTTTTGATCAGGCGGGCTGTGCTGACTAGGACTTCGGTCCTTGCAGCTTCAAATCTGTCACATTGGCCAAAGGGGAGCAACCAGACAAAAAGCAGACGCGCTCGCTGTGTTTGATGACCCTGTGTTGTGTCCTGATTCGGCCTGATGTCTGTTCTTGCTCAGACTGATTTTGTGAGTGTGCGTCAGGTTTGTCTGGGCAATATTGCCGTTCCTCCGTGCGTATGCTGAACCCCTTGGGAATCGTCTGTTTGCTGTCGCGTGTGTTCATCCAAAGTTGCCCAATTGTGTTTGTTGCTGATGATGATCAAGTTTTTGTTTAAACTTTGTACATTTTGAAACATTATTTTCCCGTCAAAAATTTGAATAAAGAAGACAGTAGGCTGATATTGCACGATTTATGTCCGGACAAATTTCGCTGCATCTTTACGAGAGCATACTACAGACCATTTATATATCAGTATGAGAAAGCGAACAAGATACTAGAGAAAGCCAATTGTCAGAGTGCACAATCACTGTCACTACCAAGGTAGCGACAACCCTACGAACAGTTGTTTCTGAACACACAACACCGGTTTGAACTTTCGGATTGCAATCGCTTCGGCATAGCGCAGTGTTCGCCTGTGTGACGTTGAGTAGATAACGCGAAATGCCGTTGTGGGGTCACATTGGTGTTGCGTCATTAGGATATGACGCGCAATGGACGATGCAGGCTCCTTGTTTCTATGCGCGGCTGTGACATCATGTGTTCGCGTAATCTGTTTCCTGACCCACTTCGGGATGTGCTCCGTGACCCTGGTTCGCAACTGGCGCTCAGTCCTGCCTATGTAGGATGCTCCGCATCTACATCGATATTCATAGATAAGGTTGGATTTGGCTGACTCAGGTACCGGTTGTTTCACACAGGGTGTCGGAATCCGGAATGTTCTGAACAGAATCACTGGAACCACTGCATTGTGTGTTCTCGCGATAGAACTAACCAGACGACGGTGAATAAGTTGGCATACATCATCACCCTTGAAGGGAAGACGAAGAAATACCGGCTTTTTGGACACTGTGTCGGGTCGAATTCCTATGTCGATGGGCTGTTTAAATCTTGCAATAAACGGTTTAGGATAGCCGTTTAGTTGTAGGGTGGTCTCTAACAGGGCCATCTCTTCTTGAACAGTATCTTCAGTGCAGATACGTCTGGCCCGATCAAACAAAGTGCGCACCAAACTCTGTTTGTAGGATCGGGGAACAAAGCTTTCAAAATGCAGGTACTGACCTGTCCAAGTGCTCTTGCGGTGGACGCTTCGTTGAATCGAGCCGTCTGCATTTCTCCTGATGCATATATCCAGAAATGGTAGGCTGTTTTGATTCTCGCCTTCCATACTGAAATGTATGTTTGGGTGCAGGGAATTCATCTGATCAATTAAGCTCTGTGCTTGCAGTTGATTGTGTGCGATGAGAAGAATATCATCGACGTATCGCTTGTATAGCTGCACGGAAGATAACCGTTCTGTAACTTGTTGCTCAAGTTTTGCTACAAAAATGTCTGCCAGAATAGGGCCAAGCGGGCTACCCATAGCTACCCCATCAATCTGTCTGTAGGCCGAGTCTTGGAAAACAAAGCTGACGTTTTTGGTACAGAGCAGCAGTAGTTGTTCCAATTCGGATTCGGGTATTCCAACTTCTAGATGATGCAACCTCATATAGGAAAGCAGGAATTCGATACATTCGTCTAGGGGAACGTTCGTAAACAACGACTCCACATCAAATGAGCATAAATATTTGTCCCGAATATTCATTGTCTCAAGTAAGCCAGCAAGTTCAAAACTATCTTTCAGACAGAACTGAGTAATTCGGTCTCGAATGGGTTTCAAAAGTTTCGCAAGCCATTTAGCTACTTTGTGTTGTGGCGAGTTAGACATAGACAGAATCGGCCTGAGAGGGACGCCAGTCTCGTGAAGTTTCGGGAGTCCATATAGCTGTGGGACCTGGGTTCCAATTGACTTTAGAGATTTAAAGGTTGCTTCATTGATGAAGTTACCTTCCAGTAATACTTGCAGTTTTCTATTGATACTCTGTTCGACGTCTACTGGGTTGTCTGGTCTTTCTTCCTCTTTGAATCTCAAGGAATCATTCAGAATAGGTTGCATCTTATTGATGTAGTCAACCTTGTCCATCAAAACTGTTCCCGATCCTTTATCCGGTTGTAGCATGATCAATTTGTGGTTACATCTGAGCGATCTGAGGGCGCTGATATGTTGGTTTGTGAGGAGACACTTTTGCCGACTAGACATAGTTCGAAATTGGTGTTCCAAATCAACAAGCTTCGCTTTTAGCCAGCTCTTATTCTCGTCTGATGTAGGTTTCTGATTAGAGAATTGTTCATAGAACTGTTCAAAATGAGCTTGAGTCTCAATAGGGTTAATCTTTCCAGGTGGAATACAAAATTTTAAACCATAACATAAGGCTTCTAGCTGGATCTCGGTCAGTTGAAAGGAAGACAAATTCATCACGTACTTAGATGGATCCTTAGGGAATTTCTCCTCAATCATGTTGTGCTTAAGTGATTTCTCTAAACAGTCGCGCATAGAAACTTTAGTTTTCTTGACAGCCATGGCGCAAAAATTTTCAAACTTTATTCGACATACCAAATTAAGTTGGTCCAATATTGGACGCTTCTGGTTGAACATGTTTCGATAGTTTGCGAGCTTCAATAGATCCTCCTCGAGGTGACACTTTGTGATCCGTCGAAGGTTACATCTAGATGGACGAATGTTGTCGGCCCGTAACTGTCTGCAGAAGCTAACAGGAAAGTTGTTACGCTGAAGACAGGAACGGAGGAATTCTGAACGTTCAAACAGCTTTACGATTTTGCACTTCAGGGTAACGAGCCCATCGAGAATGTTGACTAAATATTCCGGGAGACGCCTGCGTAAAAATTTGAAACATTCTTTTCCCGTCAAAAATTTGAATAAAGAAGACAGTAGGCTGATATTGCACGATTTATGTCCGGACAAATTTCGCTGCATCTTTACGAGTGCATACTACAGACCCCACAACGGCATTTCGCGTTATCTACTCAACGTCACACAGGCGAACACTGCGCTATGCCGAAGCGATTGCAATCCGAAAGTTCAAACCGGTGTTGTGTGTTCAGAAACAACTGTTCGTAGGGTTGTCGCTACCTTGGTAGTGACAGTGATTGTGCACTCTGACAATTGGCTTTCTCTGGTATCTTGTTCTCTTTCTCATACTGATATATAAATAGTCTGCGGTATGCACTCGTAAAGATGCAGCGAAATTTGTCCGGACATATATTTGTACATTTTGTGAGTTCGGACGTTCTGCGCAGTGTTGTTTGGGTTCGTGTGCTGTATGAGTGTGTGTGCCTGTAGGCTCCAACCGTATATGAACTGGCTTTCCGCCGTTTGCATTCTGACGCCCACCTAAGATGTTTAATTGTCATAACGTTACGACTATAGTCTTCCTGTAGGTTTCTCCAAATATCCCAACAGTCCCGTACGATAATTGCTGTGGAGGATGGAGGGGTTTTGGTTTCGCACGCGCAAATATAACCCGTTTGTTATTTGAGTGAGGAATCCAAACTGCCTGCATGAGAGACAACGAGGGTGGGAATTCAACACTCAACAGTGGGTTAGACAACCACGTCAAAAGCATATAGCAGAGAAAGCGTTCGATGAAATCAGTATGTACAATTCAACTAAGCGTGTTGCTTAGGAGAGACCTAACTGTGAGACATCTCGACGTTGGCCACATTCAAACAATTTTCAGAAACCGCATACTCAGATGCCAACCGCGACCTACCAACTGAGCTACGGAGCCATACCGGGAGCTCAAACTCTTCACATTTGCATTCAGTTAACCACAGATGCCCCTTCCATTGGCGACGCATACAATCAATTTGTGTCACAGACTGAATTCAGTGGTGTATTTAAACTTCCAAAAGCAAAAAAGTTTTCTGTCTCAGTGTAATAAGGACGATATTTTATGGTGAATCAGTTGAACATAAAGTTAGAACATAAATGGAAAACCAAAAAGTTTTGTCCGTTGACACCGTATTCGAATTCCATCCCCGATAGAGCAAGCAAATAGTGCGGTATATCCTTAACATCGCTTAGGGTACAACTCTAACCATACTCTCATGAGGCACCCGCGTTGACTGCTGTAGTATTGACCTGTTATCATGCACAAATATACCAAATCTTAGTGTCATTCACTTGCGAGAAGTGCCGATTTTGCGTGATCGGCTCGTGAGGTGACACAGGGAATGGTCCGCTAACTCCAATCGACTAACACACAGCTTGATGCATAGACCAGATGAGCAGTAGAATTATCATAAACAGGATGTCATTCATGAATGTTTGCAGCTTCCGTATTCTCACAGACACCCGTACCAGCTCCTGTTGAAGATAAGTGATATACTCGAGTTTTGTCCTTGTCGCAGGTCTTCAGTAGTGCTTAGCTTTGTCACTGCTGACAGTGGATCTAGGTCACACTTTCATGAGGTAACCGTGCTGGTCATCGACCCACCGACCCCACATTAGGCACGATTGAACTATTGTATCTCCAAGTTTAAACGCTTCACTTTGTGAGTGGTTTTCAGACTGTGAATCAACACTAACGGTTCTGATAACGCCAACCGACGACCTCACTGTTCTACACACAGTTGATTTCAACAATGAAATGGTGTCCGGAAAAACGTTTCGTTTTTTAGAGTCCTGCATATTATTCGCTTCAACAAGTGGTTGACCTTACGATCCAGATTGTTGGTCCGCTCCGGAGGAGAGTGTGGGTATGCGGGGACTGTGTGATCACTTCACTCGCCGAAGTGTTTCGCTTGGACCTGACGGTAATATCCTGCTAACAACGTGGCCGAACGATGGTGACGAACGAGGAGTGTGTTCAAGCTGCGGTTCTAAGTTCCCCAATAGATAAGTTGCGACTAAGTGTAGCGAGAAGGCGTCCAATAAAGCACAGTCTTTATTGTTTACCGTGACTTCTGACAATGTGTTTAGGTTCTAAGGACGGTCACTCAGTTTCTCTTTTGGGTTTCTGCAGACTTTCGCTGGTGGTTCTTTTTTTGGTTCCGCAATACACATGACTCATACGGAGACTAATTAAGAAACGTTGGGCATGAGTAATGAAGGAGGAGATCTAAAAAAGCATTAAATAAAAACTAGACTGAGCAGCCGCGATCCGAAAATTCTAACGTTGCCACAAAGAGGCTCACTCTGATTTGTATTCCTACTGTCCGTTTTATGACCTTCTGACACTGCTGCGATCCACGTGGCGAACCTTCTCAGGTTTGAGTATCGTGAATATGCCCAGTTTAGTCTTGAGAGATTTGCTGTTTGAGGCTGGTTCAACCGATGCAATGGCCTAATATTAATTGGTCAAAAACCTTCGTAGTGTTGGTTTAAAGAGAGCTGAGTAAAATGTGGTTATGAGTGATTTGTTCATTAGCAAAATGATGAGTTTTCTCACAGGTTCGAAGGCGATAGCAACACATACAGTTCCTCACTCTGAAACTAATCGTCCTACAAACTGATGATTGACCTGAAAAAATTGAACTGCTGACGATTGGAGAAGAGCATTCAAATAAAGAATTATATTTTATCTTGTTAGTATAAGTCTTTTTAATCACACTTTGGAAGCGAGAAGATTTTGCACTCGGCGACAACCAATGTAGCTTCGAGGTTCACTATTGTTCAGTTTGGTGAACATCCGCCAACGCGCACTTGCGGGACTATTAATATCAATGTCGTAGGTTGTTGCGTACGTCCATTCAACAGGCAGGGCACTTGTTGCGTTGGGAACTAAGGAAAATTGAAAAAATGAGACAGCCATATAACAGTTGTACTGAATCTATCTCAAAGAGGATTACTAAAGCAAAGATACGGTTGGCGGCATCCGATTCGGATTAGCCTGTCACAGTGACCGAAGCCTAAGGACGCCTGCGCTTAGCCATCACTGCAATTGGCTTGCGCTGCACCAATTGCAGTTCCACCAACACACTACATATCCAGTGTAAACCCGAAGGAATAAGACTGGGAGGTGTGCCAATGGGGCCTTTCTGTCCAGCCGGCCAATGCTGGTTAGCCACTTGATTGGCTAATAAGGAAAGGAAACTCTTATCTCTCGGAAACTAAACAGAGAGAGGCTGCAATGACGAGATCTACACTGAGAAGAAAGATTTTTGAAGTGTAATACAAGAAGCGTTGCAGTATAGGGGTGCAGGTTAGTGCATCCCAGAGAAGAAAAAAGGATGAAAAGCAAAGTTCTCATTGGACTATGAAAAGCCAGGCAGACAATCCATCATACAATGCACCAGCAAAGCCGGAGAAGAGAATGGGTAGAAGACCACAGACACTCAGGTTTCTGAAAAGAAGAGCGGATTAATTGTCAATGACCACGATGTTGGCCGATGCAGTCATTAACAGAAGTAGAATAGGTATACCGATTTGACCTACCTGAGCCTAGCGTACTCGCCGCCTCTTCGCCGACGGGGTACTATGAGTACGTTGGTGACCTACCAGCCCCAAACGGCCAGCGCATTCGCGGCCGCACACATCACAACGCCATATAGTCACGTCACCGCGACCTATGGCACCGATGGTTCCTTTGCGTACCGCACGCTTCCGCTCGCGACCACGCAATAGTTGCTCGTTGAACGCTCGGACGCCCGCCCGAACCGTATTCCTCCAGGCCGTCCGGTTCAACGCCAAATCTTCCCAACATCTAAAATCAATGTTACAACGTGAAAGACTTACCTGCACAACATCCTGGTACCTCCGCTTCTGGCCACCGGGATTTCGCTTACCTGACTTCACTTGTCCGTACAGTAACTGCTTCGGGATACGGTCATCGCCCATCCGACGGACGTGACCGAGCCAACGGAGCTGGTTCAGCATCAACATGGCTTCCATCCCGTCCATGTCCGCTCGCCGCATTACCTCAGTGTTCGGAATCATGTCCGACCACCGAATACCCAAGATGCGCCTCAGACACTGAACATGGAAACGGCTCAAATAGCTCACGTTCCGCTGATACAGTGTCCACGTCTCACTGCCGTACAGCAGGATAGACAGCACCATTGAGCGGTAGACACACAACTTCGTGGCCATCTTCAGGCTGTGATTCTTCCAGACACGCCTTTCAAGACGTCCGAAAGCAGCGCTAGCCTTTGCCACACGCGCTCTCAACTCGCGGTCCACGGACAGATCTGTCGACAAGTTGCTACCCAAGTAGCAAAAATCCCCGCAGCCATTCACAGTGTCTCCAGCGATGCGAATTTCGGGTGGAGGTACACAAGCAGCACCTCCACCAGGAGAAGGCTGAAAAAACGAATACGTCTTACCTGTGTTGATGTCCAACCCGAACTTCGATGCTGCCGAAGCGAATGCTGTAGCTAGACGTTGCAGCTCTTCTTCGCTGTGCGCTAGCAAGGCGCTGTCATCGGCGAACAGAAGCATCCGCATCCTTGAGGTCTGCAGCCGGGTTGAGGCGCCAAATCGTCGGATATTCAACAGACGCCCGTCCGTCCGGTACTCCACCTCGACGCCATCCTCTCCAGAGTTCTGAAAAGCAACTGTTACCATCGCAGTCAAATATAAACTAAATAGGGCTGGGGCTAGAACACAACCCTGCTTCACGCCAGTGACGATGTCGAAATCATCAGAGGTCGATCCACACGATTGCACCTTCGCCTTCATGCCCGCATGCAACAATCTAACCATATTGACGAACTTACCTGGACATCCAAACTTACCAAGCACCGTCCACAGCGCCTCGCGGTTCACGGAATCGAACGCTTTGGTGAAGTCCACGAACAGGGCATACAAGGGCTGATTCCGTTCTCGGCACTTCTCCTGAAGCTGTCGAGCAGCAAACACCAGGTCGATTGTACTCCGACTCGACCGAAATCCACACTGCTCCTCGGGAACATTCATCTCCAGAACGGACGCATTCAGTCGGTTCAGGAGGATTCTGGCAAGCACCTTGCCTGCACAGCTCAAGAGGCTGATACCTCGGTAGCTGTCGGTGCATTGCTTGCTACCCTTCCCTTTGAACAAGGGTACGATGAGGGCATCCTTGAAGTCTTGCGGCATCACCTCGTGCTCCCAGATGGAGTGAACCAGCTGGAGCAGAGCGCGTTCCAACGCCGGACCGCCATTCTTCAGGATCTCACCTGGCAGCCCATCCTCGCCTGCAGCCTTCCCGTTGCGCAGTTGACCAATCGCCCTCTGCAACTCCAGCAAGTCGGGGGCGAGAGCAAGCGAAGATTTGACGTCCTGTTGCGGCAGACTGTTAACAGTCGCCCAATCAATTGTAGTAGGGCGGTTTAACAGGCTGCCGAAGTGTTTGCGCCATATTCCCATGATGTCTTCCGGCTGGCTGCAAGAACAACCGGTGTCCACGTCTACCAGTGCTTTAGTAGACTGGATAGACGGACCGAAGATCGCCTTAAGCGAATCGTAAAACTCCTTGTGTTGCCGACGATCTGCGAAGCCCTGCATGCGCTCGCCCTGTTTCCTCCACCAGTTGTCCTTAATTCCGCGAACACGCTCAGCCAGTTGACGGCGGATATTCCGGAACCTAGTCTTCTTCGCTCCATTGCCAGGGTCCATTGTGCATGTGGCGAACGCGGCATTCTTCTCTCGTACCAAGTTGGAGATAGCCACGTTGTTGTCATCGAACCAATCCGGGCGTTTCTTGCGCTCCACACCGATCGTCTCGGTGGCTGCTACCATAATCTGTTTCTTCAGTTGTTGCCACATACCCTCGGGGGTAGTGGATACAGGAGCATTGTGCAGGCGAGCGACGACTGCACGTTGAAAGGCAGCCTTCGTCTCGAAGTTCTCCAACCTTCTGATATCCAGCTTCTGCCGTTGTCCAAAAGATCTACAATAAACGGACTTGCGTACATGGATAAACAATTTGGTCCTGACCAGCCTATGATCTGTGCTACATTCAGCCCCGCGCATCACTCGCGTGATGCGCACTTCACGAATGTCGCGCTGCCGCACAATCACGTAGTCAAGTAGGTGGTGGTGACCGCTTCGTGGATGAGTCCACGTCGTGATGTCGCTCGCATCCAGCTGGAATCGGGTGTTCGTGATAGCCAGCTCGTGAGTAGCACACAGGTGCAGCAGACGATCACCGTTCGCGTTGACTGAACCAATGCCGTAGGGTCCGAGGACTCCCGGCCAAGCTACAGAGTCGCGCCCAACTCTAGCGTTCAAGTCACCCAAAACAAACAGTCGGTCATTCACTGGCGCAGACCGGATTGTGGCGGACAGCTGATCATAGAACTGGTCCTTTGTATCATCAGTGTGACACATAGTTGGACCATAAACACTAACAAATGTAGCACACTTACCTCGACCGAGTCGCAGGCGCATCGACAGCATTCGGGGGCTGATGCCGTGCGGTTCGCCTATCATCAAACCATTGATGCGATCAGCGACTGCAAAACAGACACCATGCTCCCGAACACCGTCTGTCGGGTAGCCTATCCAGTAGAAAGTGTACCCGGCGCCTGCTTCCCGCAACTTACCTTGGTCTGCAAGCCTTGTCTCACTCAAGGCTGCTACGTCGATTCCATACCGCCGCAGTTCCATCGCGATCAGGGCGGTGCGTCGTTCCGGCCGTTCTGTGGCGCTGCATCGATCCAGCAGAGTGCGCACGTTCCACGTCCCAACCGTAAGCGTGTTGCGTCCACGGGCCTGTCTCCAGTTGGTCTTCTGGGCACTGAAACCTAGTTGAGCATTATCTGCTCGGGGGCTCGTGATTGGGGGGACGTATGAGGGTGAGTGTTTGGCAGTAGCATGTTTTCGCCTATCCACCCTGCCATGTGCAGCAGATAGGGCAACCCGGTTTATCCTGCGCGACGGTCGATGCAGTATACTATTTGGTTTAGTTTGTATCATCATCATTGTAAGTATGGGCTTTGGATACTGCCAGGTCGCCCAGACCTGTGCAGGAGAACGATTAGGGCCCTCATCCAAAGCCTTTGGCTAAAAAGCCTGAACCGCAAGGCAGCAGCTGTCACACACACACACACACACACACGCCGACGCGACAGCATCAAACCCCACTGTACAGACGATCCCAGCAACCAGACACACAGTCAGTACAGGCAGAAACAGGCAAATTCCCAACGAATCCACAACACAGTCTCCACGCACAACAAACGCACGCATCTGCTTTTTGTCTGGCTGCTCCCCATCGGCCAATCTGACAAGGTTGAACCCGGAAGGATCGAAGTCCCAGTCAGCACAGCCCTCCGGATCAAAACAGCACGCAAGCCTGACCACCACGCCAAGGTAGCAGAAAAGGTCAAGTAAAGCAAAGATAACAGTACAAGAGCATGCAGGAATAATAGTGGACTAATGCTTTGTCAACGTTTGTCCGGCCAACCAATCAACAGCAACGTGCGTATGATAGACATCTACCCGAAGATACCTCTGGTTACATACACTTTGGTAGCTAAACCAACTCTTGAATATGTGTTCAATTTTACGGAGACAACTAACCATATGGGAGAAAATACGGCCACAGTGCAATGGTGACCGACGAGATTTGACGTCAGTCCATAATGGTTAAAACCAGCTTGCGGCAAGTTATAAGTGGATTGATAGAGGCCAGTAATTTCCAGCTACATAAGAACATTGAATTAGAATATCGTGAATCAATACTCCTGGGTGTACCAAAAATTTTCACCACTCAATTAACTTTGTATTCTAGATAATAACACATTGGATTTTCGGCAGTTATAGTCAGTTTGCTATTGGACATATATATTGTTAAACAAATATGATAGAACTGTTTTTTTATTTGTATACTTATTGTCACGATAGGCCTTTTACATGCTTGAGGTATCACTTATTTGGATTTTTTTCCTTTATTCTGTTCAAGAGAGCTACTGTGTATTTGCTGTGAACTCTATTGTTGAACACATTGTTAGTACAATATGCGTGGTTCTCATCTTATACGCGATATGTAATCGGGATGTGAAATCAGTCAATACCTCCGTTGTCACACTCCGTCAGTTGTGGACCTTGTTTCTCAACGATTTTCTTGCAGGTGGACTAAAGTTATCACTGAAATAATATCAGGGGCTCCTTGACAGTCGGCTGTCTTGATTTTTGTAAGAAACCGTCTGGTGCTGTCTTATGCCGGTAATGTATAAGTTGCGTTGTACACTGTTGCTGCGTAAAACGTTCACTTGAATATAAATGTCTACTGATCATTTGTTATCATACACGCTATATTCAGCTATAAGAATGTGTCAGTTTCCATAACTGGCTTTTCACGGTGGAGAAATACAGAGAACTCACCTCATTGATCATAAGCCTTTCCTTTGTCCCTAGGATTGGGTACGCCTATTACTTTCTACCTATCATCTCTCCGTAAACGTAACCTATATGAATATTCAACTGTATATAATGTATGTAAATATTTTTTGTGACTATATTCAAAGTCATTATTACAAATTCATTATTCATCTGCTACTTGTCCTAATGAGTACAACCACTGGTTATCTCGTCGTGAGAAGAACAGTTTCAGGCGCGCTCGTTCTAATAGAAGAGTGTAAAATTTCGCGTTTGCTCATCCCATAACTTTACTCAAATCGATTTACCGCCTCACATGAATGTATCTGAATGCATATTAGCCTACCAATATTTCGCATGTATTATCGGCAGTTTGATCAATATCACCACAGCTTAATACAACTACAATTGGACCCACTTGTTCAAGCTTTTGTATAATAATTGTATACCCATTGTCCAGTTATTTATGGTAAACTCATACGTGCATTTTAATTCGGTGCAAATGAACATCGGATACCTAATCAAACTTTGTATCGCGTAGTCCTTGAGTGTGGATACTTCTCAGGTATTTTGAGTAGAACACTAGCCAAGTTTGTAAACTAATTATACACGTAAATATTTCCAGTATACATCTTTAAGGTATCACGTATGAGCGCTGTCATTTCCGACTGTCCGCTCAAGGGAACTGTTTACTAGAAGCAGTCAGTTTTCTTTTCTGAAATGTTGTATGACACTAGCTCTTGTGAACGACAGGGGATAACAAAATGACTGCACTTTTTCGAGTGTCCGGTCGGAGAACGCTTCAAATGAATTGGCCGGTAGTCAGCATACACCAACTCTGAACATAGCAGTCACACGTTGAAAAGCTTCCTCGGACTCACTGGTATAAGTTAACAACAGTGAAGATAATTTTTGTACCACCAGTTTTGTGGATGGACCTATCCTCTGAGTGAGGCATACTTGCTGAAGTCAGTGCGCTGAATGACTTTTATATGCCATCACGGTGCCTTAGTTTAACAGCAGAAAAGACCCAACTATAAAATTCTGGGCTTCGGTTCGTACCTGGCCGTTCTGGGAGAAATGCTACATTTGGGTGTCTTGTACGTTGGCAGCTGTGGACACAGAAAGCAATTTGTTCCAAACGTATTGTTTCCTTTTTGGCTTGCTCTACATTTACCATAGGATGAACACGCCTCGCATCATCGTACGCGGTTCTGACAACGCTTATTTTGGACTGGATAGAAATACCGGACTGCAGACATTGTTCTGGTTAGGTAGGTCCATGGCAAATCATTTCCTCCATCGAGCCATTCACTTTACACGCCATCAGAACATCCAGAAAGGTTAGACGGGAATCTTTTCCACTTCACTGTTGTGGGTGATGCATATATGAACAGAGTTTGAAATGTTCACAAGCTCTTCAGTCTGCCGGTCGCACTGGCATGCTGGGGGGACTACCAAAGTAGTTTAACGAAAATTTGCTCCTTCTAACACAGCTAGTGTTGCCTGGTCGCTAATTAGCATAAAAAGGTTTGCAAAGGTAGATTCCAGAAGAATATTCATTATTTAACCGTTTCCTTACGACTTTACGAATAATTCTTGTGGATGCTGGCAATGTGGAATCCCTCAGTACTCTTTCTTAAACTTGAAATACCGAGTATGTCATGGAAAACCTGGGAAAATTACACAATAATCCTGGGGGAATAAAGATGTAAAACCGTTATTTCCAACATGGCCTCGGTGAAACTTGAGAATACACTTCTAACAGAAACAGATTTCCTACGATTTAAGTCTAAATGATCAACAATCGTCTACTGAGGTGTCCGTGGCGCTAATTTGACTGCTCAACATACCAGATTGTGTTCGTTTAGACGTGGAAATGACCAAAATACAGCAATTCATTCGCAAATTAACCTTTCAAATGGTTAGCACGTTCACATAGTGGGTCAGTTTTATCGTCTCAATTGTTATCCATTAATACATACAATAGTACGTCTACCCAAAAGACTCAAGCTAATCTTTGTTGACTGACCATCACAAATGCAACTCTCCTCACCGCGATAGGTTACTATGCGTGCTAGAGCAACAGTGTCGTATTCTCGAAGTTACTTCAAATATTTCCGTCTCATCCACTATCTCAGTAACCGAAGATCACTCCATACTGACCTAACTGGTTTAGTGAACTTACCCATAATATGTTGTTGCCTTGTCATGGTTTATACCCACCTCCAACATGTAATTTTTCCGTATTATCTTCGTCACTCAGGCTGTCATAGACGTACCTCCAGCAGTATAACGATCTCTAAGTTCCAGGGACAGCAAAGTACGTCCAGTCAAGAGCTGGATTTTGTACAACACTAAACGGCGAAGCCACTGGTAACTAAGTTTTCATAGTTCAGAATAAATCTGTGAGAAACGGGTATTTGGTACAGGAAAATATTTACACATTCAATTTTGTACGTGTGCTTTCCATATAAAAAGTAGTTTATCTTTGTCATAAGCAAAGATTTTCCGTTTCGGCAAGACTACTGCTAGAAAAGGTAGCAGATTTGGATAAGAAGTTTAATGCTGAGGATTCCTGGGAGAGTTACCGTTAGCTACAGTGGGTTCAGCAGTGGAAGAATCCCTAATACCCACCAGGGAATTGAAAGCCGTTCGACGACTTAATAATTTCCGTTATTTCAACTTAGATAGAGGTCTCAATCACGAAATCGTGGCTTAGAGTTAACAGGACGGTCAGTGTATCTCATCTCAAAACGATCGGTCAATCTAATCATCACTCACAATTAGTTGTGACTGATCCTTTGCACATGGTGATTCAGTCTTGCCTAATATGAGGTCGTTGGCGCGGTGGTCAACTAGGATACCTCACAAAAGCGTGGCCGGAGTTCTAGTCCAGACCAAGGTATGAATAAGTGTTAATGACAAGCTCTAACAAGAGCGAAACCCAAGTCTAATCTCCATTCCAGAAGGAGTTGAGTGAAATGCTTATGAGACGGCAACAGCCGGGATCAACTGTGAGTGGTGTTCGATGTACATGAAGGGGCTACGTGTCAAGTGAAACTTTCGAAGCCTTAACATTATGTTATGTTGGAAACAAACAGTCAAGGCTGGAGACAGTTTAACTTTTGCGAGAAGTTAAATTGCAGGTGTGGTGTTTATGCTATTAATTGGATATTCGACACTACAGTGATAATGATCACGTTGACCAGATTATCCGCGTAGTAAATAAATCGTTTGCCGAAATTCTATTATCATTTATGGCTGACTGGAATAATCTGTCTCCATCCGTCGCTACTGCTTCTTTTAGGATGCAATTCAGAGCGTTTTCACTCTTACCATCATGGCGGAAGTAGCATGTGATGGACATGGTCTTACTTTTGGTCATCTCTTATTGTTCATACCTTGATATTATATTCGTGGAATGTTATACCAGTTTTCACGATTTTCTTCAAAAATGGTGGCATTCGCATGACATCGGAAGAACTTGGGCGTTGCACCCCGCATCCGCAGTGATTCGCGCTAAATGAAAAACAGTTTCCAAGTTATATGCACAAAGCTCCTTTTCACGGAGATAACTCAATCGTTCGATCACAGCCATTAAATCCGAGGGTTTTCACTGCATGGTGGAAGCAGCATAACGAAGATTATGCCTTTCAACCGCTATCACCAGGTTTATACTATAATCCCGCGTACCCTGTGCAGGCATGGTCTCAGAACATACTAACTACTAAGTGCAATTTATGTGATTCTAAATTGAGGTGTATTCATTGAACACGTCCAATTCTAGCATGCAACCGCTCATGCGAACGGCGACAGATTTGCTAACCACACATTATTTGAATCACTTTTCGACTAACTTATCGCTCTCTTCTATAAGGTACCCTTCTTAGTTATGAAAGTCCTAGAACAGCTGTTTGAAAGTGGGATCTCATTCTTGAACAAAATATCGGAGACCTGGGCAACTCGTAAGAAACACTCTTTTTCTTGAGTTTAAACGCACATTTTTCAAAATGTTAAACACTTCTGCTGTGAAAATGTAATGAGTGCCCAGGTCAGAAAACGGATTGTTCCGTTATTCAGTGGATTATCGTAACTCGGCTGTGTGAGTGCATTAAGGACAACACGTCAGCTCGAACGTGCCAGCATTGAACGAAAACGCCTAACGGACAAGAAATGACAAGCATAATTCCAGCGCAGAAGAAGTCACGCAAACGGGCAAAAGTGAGTAGAACTATACAGGACATTTAACTATAAACCTTGTGGCATTGTGGACAGGAATTCCGGTTCATGAGTGCAAGCGCAGGAGTGGTGGAGATATGTATGAATTAGACGATAAAGATCTTGAAACACCGGAAGACTTTTCACTACACAATGACAACAATACCAATGTTGGGGCCATCGAGGACTAGTTGAGCTCTAACCACAGGTTTTTCTGTGCGCAACATGAAGATAGTTTACCTCACGTCTCTACAAACCTAGAAAACTACCCCAAGGTGTTCGCCGATGCAATCGGTGGATGATAGCGATTTAACTGCAAACCATCGGTTAATGTGCAGTTCGTTCGGCTCAAAACAACAAGAAATGATGTCCACTTGAAAGTAACGAGGTGACGAACAATTGTTTTCGATCATTCTTTCTCAAGTCAATAAAATTACATAGGTTCAATCAAGGCGTCGAAAGAGCAACCGTAAAAACAGAAAGTGACTGTTAACGAACGACATTAGAAGCTACTGCTACACTCCACACAATAATTGGCTGGGCCCAGACCGGACGCTGACTGGGTGTTATGTCACGCGGTCAGGGTCAAGTGTTTGTGTGTGGTTACACTGAGTATGATCGATCTCTGGCCACGGAAGTTGCAAGGACTGAACAAACTTCTTTTGAGAGCACAGGTCAGGGTTGCGTAATCTGATTGCAATCGATTCGGCGGTCGCCAGAATGCGCTGACGGACTGTTTTTGGTTGAGCGTTGGCCACTCTGTAGATAGTCCGGAATGCTTTGTTAACGTCTATGCGACGGTTGGTGTCAACTAGATGTGCAACAATGGCACTGGTAATTGGTTTACGGCCACCGGTTCCGATCCAAGCTGGATGATGTTCTTTGATCCTTTTTGACAAACGCCTAGTCGTACGACCAACATATTCTGCAGTACAACAGCAGCATGAAAATGAATACACGAGCATTAATTGATCTTGGACTGATAACTTGTCTTTCAGGTTCGTTCTTAACATCGGCGTTGCTGTGAACCAACTTCTTAAGGTTACCACTGGGATGATGTGTCTAAGTGACCGGTACATGCACCGGTTGAACCGATCTGCTACAGCATCTACTTTGAACCGGAGTTTTATAAACACGGTCTTCTTTTCGGCCGTGAGCATTACTTCGTGTGGGAATTCGGCCTTCATACTTGAATAGATGAATTGCTCCGGATAACCGTTTTTCCTCAATAGATTTTCAATCGTTTTCAGTTCCTGCTTCACCGCGTCATCCGAACAAATCTTTCTTGCTCTAGTTGTCAGGCCCTAGGCTAGATGTTGTTTCTGTTTGAAGGGCATGAAACCGTTGAAGTTTGTGTAGTGATCTGTCCATGTCGGTTTACGATATACCGAACTAATCAGTGTACCGTCTCTACGTCTGGTCGATTCGACATCTAAGAAACGAAACTCGCTATTAGATTCCTCTTCTGAGGTAAAGCGCAGTGAAGCGTGTGCTACATTAAAAACCCAAAGGATGGTTGCTAACTCATCTCCTGACTGTATAACAACGAATTTGTCGTCTATGTATCGTCAGTACATGTAGAGACGCTGAATGTTTGACTGAAAGTGGGATTCTAAGTCACCCATGAATACGTCCGCCTGCAGTGGACCTACTGGGGATCCCACTGCCACTCCATCCGATTATCGGCACAGCTCGTCGTTGAACATGAACTGAACATTGGAGGTACACCGCAAAAATAATTCTGGTAAGTCTTATTTTCGTAGTCCAAACATGTATTCCGGCCGTTGCTATCAATCCAAGATCAATTAATGCTCGTGTATTCATTTTCATGCTGCT
>QNGE01002275.1:0-120182 GCA_008508345.1 Paragonimus westermani | reverse complement strand
AGATGTCACACTTTGATACATTCTTTTTCAGTTGTATTCGAGAAATTTTTTCAATTGGTGTGCACCAAATAGTTTGTTTTACACAAAATGAACACCACTGGTAACTGATCATGGTTGCGTGTTATTCACAGTCAGATGTGGTTGAGAATCTAGATAGGATAATTCGGTCTTGCTAAATACGGTGTCTTTGAGACCGTTATTTACAAGATTAACTCATGAGAGGGTGAACTAGAGCTCGGAACCCGGCCGTGACAAGGGCATGCATTATTTACAGGCGTTGACACGGTCAAACCACTGTGTCCAGTCGTTTTACTGGAAGAATAGCACAAAATCCATTTTAAAAATGATGCTTAGAACGCCAGTGTTTAAATGGTGTCGTTGTTTGGTTGGCGCCACAAATGTTTGCAATGAGAATTTTTATCCAGACTGTGCTGGATTTTCAAGGTGAACATTCGTGTCATGAACTGTTACACAGTAATATTATCTCATTTACCTATTTGAACCTAATGTGGGGTCTTACTGATTCTTTGCAAGTGAACATCTCTTGATCTACCAACGGCGGACAATACCTAAGCTAAACATCTTTGGCAATTACAACATTAGATGTGGTACGGAAATGGTGTTTGATACACCATATTCATTTAGTTCATCAAACGGACGAGCATGAGCATGCTACAGTTCCTAAGTGACTCCTCTCATAACATTTTTCTCACGGCATGTCCTCTATCTCTCGGATATCTTATATTTTATCGAAACGAACCTCTCAAATGTATATCTGGGGCCCATGTTTGCTGGTGATATTGTGGTTCCTTTGACACATTGTTTTAATCACAAATAAAGTCAACCTGTTGTGTGATTTGCTGGTTTGTTCTCTAAACGAATAGTTTTACGACAACTTTCAAAGTAGGAAAACGCCCGACACTAAACCAGTCAGATTAAATTGCTCTCAATTCGGCTTTCATGTTAATGTTAGTCAATATCGAATTTGACATTGTTTTAAAGAACCGTGTTGCCAAGTAACTCGCTCGACAAACAACCGACAATATAAAGTTTCTAGAGAGTGTAAATCAGAAATTGCTTCCGGTTTTGTCTACAGCAACAGTTTTGTTGCCCTGGTTACGTTGTTTCCATTTACACACGTCGCCTAACCCGCATAACACATGTTTACCTGATCGATTGGTAACGCAAGAGAAGACACTAAACTTAGTTATTAACGTTCCGATTGTCTTACGTACGACGTTATAGGTATGAATGACATTTATATAATACACAACTGAGGGTTTAAATAAACGTACCGGATATCTCATAGTTATATTTTTTCATGTAGAAATAAGGAACATATTCGCCTGTAGATCACTGTATGTTAATTTGAAGTGAAATTCGAGCGCACAGATGACAGACTGGTATCTTGCGATGTATCCACGAACAAACCCTGTTAGATACAATTAGATGTTCATGCATAAACATCGGCAAGCAAATGGAACACTAAAGAAAGCCAGGACACACAAACCTGGTTGCCCTATGGTAACTATAATCCTGCGAACACTTGAATGTACAACATGGGCTTACAATTTTGGACAGCAACAGCTTCCGCTAAACGCAATTTTCAGCTCTGAATTTCAGTAGGAAACGCTAATCGCGGAAGGTTGATGATGACGTTGTTGCCTCAACAGGTTGCGTGTTTTTATTCTTTACAATGGAACCATGCGTTTGATTGACCTGTTGCTTGACACATTTCTGAATATATTCCGTGACTTGGACTTGCAACCGACATTCAGTTACTCCTGTGCACGAAGCCTCACATCCAAACCAACGATAATGAGCAGCAGTGGATTTAGATGATTTAGCACATAATGTTTCACGTGGGGTGTTCAAACCAACAATGTTCGTTAAAAGACCACTGAAAAATTGGGGGACCTATTCATAAAAGTCAAAAGAAACCGGATGTGGTAGAGAAGAGGGAATGTGAAAAGAAACCCAATAACGTGTGGACGTGTGTGAATATAGCATGGAGACATGGTAAACCATCGTTCTGAATGACGCAGTCTCTCTGGTCGCCTTACAACACTCCTGAGGAAGGCCACCCGAGGTGGTTGAAACGTAGAGTATTACAACTTGCTCGAAACGTTGTGTTATTCCCAAACTGTTTATCAGTGACATACATGTTTCCGGGAGTCGACTGGAAAGATTGCAAATAAGCACACATTTTAGGCCTTTCCTCTTACATATGTCTGTGCAGTAGAATTTTAAATCGCTCAACGAGCTAAACATGACAACATTGTTGAATAGTTTATTCCAGTACCAGTTTATGCTAATTGTGTGTATGTGGGGTAGAGTATCAGTTTATCAGTTCCGTATCCAAGTTTTAGTGAAGGAATCCTAGCTCGGTGGAAGGAACTTCTCTACAGAGTGTCCTATTCTGTGGACATCGTTTGAACAGCATTCGTACTTCTATCAGATTGATATCTATCGTTTACTTGTTAGGCCAGCCAATGTAAGGTAAAGCTCCGATATCGGTTCAGCGATTAAAATTACAATAGTTATCAGTCAGTTTCTCAGTCCACATTTGTCGTCAGATCAACTTTCTATCAGCCTAACTGTAGGGGTATCGTGTTGCTATCGAAAAGCTTTTAGTTTGGCCAAATTGAATAGCTACCCAAGTGGAATGGTTTTTCGTCTTAAGACGCCCAATATCCTTTCAATCAGTTTGGGAGCACCAACCAGTCTAGATCAAAGCCTAGCTGCATTCACATCTTACATTGTGACAAGTTTCATACTAAATTTGACTGGTACCAAGTGGTTTTCAAAAGTGAACGGTAGATTTTATTTTGACTACGAGCCGCAAATCCATGTTCTTCGATTATCCAGAAGGCATCTCGTACGAAAGCATATGACGTAGTCATCACCTTCTGTATTGAGGTAAGTAAAGATCATGGGGTACTCCAACATCTTTGTTCACAACGGATACAAGCCTGGAATGCTCCCAAGTTCAACCATCATCACTCACTCAAACTGCACCTTCCTCACACGGTAGCTACTTAATTACATGGATGAGAGAGCTGGACATTATAATTTTAGCAACCCTCCATCTGTTTTGCTGAAGGTTATTTATCGAAAACCAATTGCTTGAGAGGGTTTGGAAGAAAGTCCAAATTTCGGACATATCTGTTTCGTCAGACTTCTTTAACCCATCTCTATTTTATCTGTAATCCAGTGTTTTGACAGATTGCTTTGCAGAAGAGTTTGCTTGAGCTGCTGGCACTTCCAGTTAAAGAACTCCATGTGGAGAAAGTCCGGAAAATGACGAATGATTCGTTAGTGGCTGCACTGTTGTTTCTATTTAACGAAAAGTAACTCTTCGTTTTAGCCATATTTTGCTAACACCAGTCTGGTTATTAAAACCCAAGACTCATTTATTAATGCAATTTTAAATGAAACTATTTTTGGCTACAAACATTAGCCGAATGGCAATCGCAATAGAGTGTTCATGTCTACCTCAGGGATCTTATTCCAACATAATCGGATATCAGTTACTTTCCTCAAACAAGTTCCGTTCATATGAACATACAATCGAGGTTTACACATATTACCGTTCACTAGTAGTAAACACCTTGCTCCTAACAATGATGATTATCCAGATTTTGTTGCAGGTGGAAAGTCCTGATATTGCGTTTCTTGAATAAGGTTATGCGGATGTTTGCCGAATTTTCTATCGAGGAGATGGCGATTATCTGAAGACTGTTTACAAGAAGATTATCTGGGTGTTTATATTTGGTTATTTTATGGCTGAAATGAAGGCTATACCTCAGTGACCAGTGCAGTCATCACGTAAGCTAGTAAACTGGAAGTTAAAGCTAGACTGAATAAAGGATGCGTAATGAGGATAAAGTGTGGCAAGTACGAAGTGGGGATCAAGCATTTCTGTCAGTTTTGCTGGTTGAAATCGCACATCTGAATGGAAGAAATGCAATCGTGTGTGAGAGAAGTTCAGTTAAATTTACTAGAAATCATCTGCTATATATACCAAATTGAGTACTGAGCTCAGCCGCTCAACTTCCTCAACTATGCAACAATTAGCATAGTAAGTCATCAAATAGTGAGTTTGTTAGTTATTATTGGATTTTAATTGTAATAAGCTTACCAGTATTCGTCCTTCGTGCACATCCGGACACGATCTGGGGTTGCGTGTATCAGCCACACTGGTTATTTTGTAATTTACTCAATAATGGAAAACGAAATTATACCACACAGGCGCTCAACCGTGTTTACGTTTGAGTAATGTTGTTATTGCTGTAGATTGTTCCTGGGGTCAGCACGGTACTTTATACATCTCTTGTTCTTCAAACTTCTCCATTGTTTAAGGTCAGCTTCATCGATTACATTGTTTATCCACTTTGGGAAACACTTGGGGAGCTGTTCTATTCGGAAGCCAAACCGCTATTGGAGAACATAAGTGCTAATCGTCGATGGTATGAGGAACAGGCCGGTTTGCACAAAAACTACAGGCGTATGGACAAATCTTCATGTTAAGCTGAATTATTGATTGAGTGGCTTGTGTAACCACTTCCATTTTTGCCGGTTTCTCTTTGTGCCTCACGTAGAAGAGTGATTTATTTGTTTGTGACTTGTTCTCCCTTTATTACATACTATTTGAAATAGATACCACCGGTAACCGACTGGTATACATTGCGTTATTAGGCGATGGCGTAGCGGAGGTTGGAATAGATGGCGAGCAAAAAGAAACATGTTGTTTAACTTTTGATGAGGCGCAAGTTAGACGAAACCTGTGAACACATGTATACGAGATAGGGATGGAAATATACGGCTATGAATTGCATCCATTTGGTTTACTTTGGTGTTAGTAATTAAACTGGTAAAATTAGGCGGAGTCGCCGAAACAGCCAGTTCACTGAAGAAATTGATAGGCACATACCGAAGTCATTTGAGCCAGCCTAGGACTGGCGAATGTCCGATAGAATAGATGCAGTCAGTTAAAAACTGACTATAACTGGTTGCATACTCACACGATAAGCCGAACGCACAAGTATGTGGACATGCTCACACTGGATTTCGACCTACTCCCATAGAGAACCGATGGACTGGCCAAGATAATATGGAAATGCAATTAACACTGTACAAACAGGTGAGATAGATAAGCGTCAACTCTGTTTTGGGAGAAGTGGTGTGGTCTGAATCAGTAACGCTATGGACTGTTAGAAGTTCACTATGTTTCACTGTACAAAAGTTATAGGCGCGACTTATAACAACGCATGTGTCACGAAGTGTTAGGAATTCATATCTTACCGTGGAATTTGGTTTCGTTGTGTACATTCGGTATGCGAGACAAGCAATAAGGTCCATGATTTTATAGTTTTGGTCACTATGCTCAAGAAAGTCTCTGAGAACACCGTTCGATTACCGTGCATTGCAACCTCCTATCTCAGATGACCCATTCTCATTTCCAATAACCTTGCTATGCATCAACAGATTCCCTTGTTATATGAGTGGATGGCAGAAAACGATCACCTACAGAGTATGAAGGATCACACTTCACACATCGTCCACTGGGTTCAAGATAAACGAGTGTTTTGTCAGTCGCAGCAGTCGTCTACCTCAACGTACAAGCTCTAAAACACCCGTTTCATAGGCTCTCAGGGAGATTAAATGTGGCGGACTAATACAGTATATAATACTTTAGTCCGCTTCAGCATGTCACCAGCCAGTATTTGAACTGTTCTTTCAGTGTTTATCTGAGTGCATGATACCGTCACAAAATCAATCGAATGAATGATGCGTCAACGATGGTTGACCTTTCAACGGATGTCCCCCGGCGTGAGTGGAGGACAAATCCATGAGTTGGAAACCCGAACGTTCTTCCATTTCTTTCAGTCCGTATGGTATTGGTGCCAAGAACCATACGGTGACACTTCTTCATGAGTACGGAATGTCATTCGAGATGACCCTCACAATAATTAGTGATAAAATAGTTTACCAAGTGAGGTTTCAAGCGCAATTCGAAAATCTCTGATGTCACAGTCAAAACATCTTCATTAAATCCCGATAATCTGTCAAGACTTTAAGCCTCCGGCCATCTCACTGTTTTTGTGTCTAGCTTATCATGTCAAGTTACCACATGTAATTAGTTTTGTGATTGGCGCCATCTGTTCTAAACAAGGTTTCCCAGTACTAGCTCCGCTCAAAAACATCTAAAGGTTCTTACAAGTAGTACCATCGATTTGGCCGTTCTCGCGCGTAATAGCTGCGTGTTTTCGTTCTCATTTCGCCTGTGGAAAATTTCACTAGTACAGTACGTCCAACTGTTCGCATAATCAGTCACTAGCTGTTGAGATACCAGTCGATCTTTGCGAACTTGTGGTAGGCTAATTGAACGAAATCATGTCTGAAATACGAAAACTTATCAACTGGAAACAGAATCACAACTAAATTAAAGAGCTCTACAGATCACACAGACGATAATTCCAAATGGTGAGCAAATCCCGTATAGTGCAGTCTAGAGAGAGCGATTACGATGCATCGACTATCTATCACAGAGTTCGTGCTGGAGCAAATCAGATTATATTGCACCAACAAGTAAACTGAGGAAAAGACAGTTCAGATTAAGTTGAATAGCATCGGTATCACATGGTGTAGCTGCTATTTGACTTTTCATCGGAGAGAATGATGAGGTATTTCTTGCACGTCAAACCCATTTCAGGATCTACGAACGGAACATTTTCAGCGTCACTTCAAGCAGTCATATTTCGATTCTGACTGTAGACTTTCAACTCTCTAGTCTCCAGATTAAACGGTGTTAGGCTATCGGCTTTGCACGTTAATTCAGTAGATGTGACTCCTGAGACTATGCATTAGCCCGACGATAGCTCACAGTTTCAGATACTGTCAACGAAGTCGAGTTAGACGGTTATAAGTAATGTCTGTGGATGAAAAATCCCCGTGATTATCCTGACCAGGTGATTCATTACCCAGTTCTTCTGGTTATCTATCACAGTTATCATGAATCCCCCATTGAATTCCCAATGTATTCAACGTTTGCTTCGAACTCCTTACTGAACCGTCAGATCCATATAGTGTGTACTTTGTTTTACACCAATCTGAAGGCGCAAAACATCAACATGCGAACGTCTGCTGGTCTGTTTCCATCCAGCCCCCACCAACTGTGCTGATTCTTATTGCTTATTTTGTATGTATTTACTCCATCATCATGCACTGTCCGGAATTATTGACAGACTGAATTCACATGCTTCTTAGTCTTACTCGACAGTTCCTTGTTACTGGTAACCCTGGCAATGTGAGACCCGTTTGCTGGTGTATCTTTCATGCAGGAGAATAATTAAGGTTTAATTCACCGATTACACTGGTAGTAGTACCGTGGTAAACAGCTCCACTTGTTTTAACCTTTGGGATTCGATTTGTTTACGTGCCATTCAGTATTCCCAAAATAGCATTATGGTATTAGTTGCACGTGAGCGTTTTGTTGATCACGATGAGTGTCTTATGTAAACACGATAAATCTGATTGCAAATACCTAGTGTGAGACCCAGGTGATATAAATTGTCCAAATGCATCAACAGACTTGCTAGTATATGTACGTCAATAGCTTTCTGAGACCTTCATTACCCACTGCTTTCTAGGTCAAGGTCGAACCTGATCGAACACTGGGAATTCACGTTCATCGGCCCACAGTTCAATAGTAAAATACCGGTAACAAACGGTCATTCCTAAAGATGAAAATGACTAGAAAACAAGTGAAGACCTCGACCAACTGGTGCATTCAGACTATGGTTCCATTCGGAGTGTCGTTCAGTAGTGTGAGATAATGTCACTGCAAACAGCACCATCTAGTAGGTTACTTTTGCTCAATTTTTGAATTGACGAACTAATTATTACACTTTGTTCGTTATAATTTGTTATTGTTAAGTCTGCTTAGTATCAGCTGGTTAGTGTTTCGAAAACAGCAATGACTCCGCCTCCCAGAGACATACTATGAAATCCGATAGGAGAAAGCGGTTCAGACTAGTGAAGAAAGGATTAGAAATTTTCTTGGGTGGCATCCAATCTGGCGTCTATATGGTTGCGCATTGTTCGGTCACCACATTTACTTCCGGTCATTTACTCGTGTTGAACTAAGTAAATGGAAATTTTAACCGCCGCTGCTTTAGGTCACGTTTTCACAGCATATATGTTAATTAAGTGAATGAATGGGCTTGGCTTTTAAGAGGAAAACAGAAAATGCCCCTCGCGTGAATGACGTCAGTATGAAGGTAGGTTGAAAAGACTTGGAAACCGATGTTAAATGCCGAGGCGGTGAGTACTCCACACACAGTGAAGCACAACTTCAGCCTGTCCGGAAGAGTGTTACCAACACCTACCGTAGATCGAGTGGAATCACATGAGAAGTGCTGCATAAAGAAACGATTCATCTTCAGAGATCCGTCCATAAGAATCATGAGTGATTACAGTAGGTTGAGGACTGTTGTATTCGCAAATATAGACAGGTATACGAGAAACAAACGCCAGAAACAAGCAAAGTTAAATAGTCTGGATATCAAGCGATGCTACAAGAGTCCACATTAGCTGATGGACTCTCAGAAGCACATTCCTTTCATTGACCGCTTTCCCCATCTCCGGTTTCACGCACTAATTTTCCATCTCACTTGAATTTTGTCAAGTACAGTAAGTACTATTTTGATGCTAGTATTTGTTTAACTTGGGGCAACCTTTCTGAATCTGCCGTGAAAGTGTTATCAGAACTTGGCTTTAAACGAAGTCATGACGTCTATGTTCAAGGCAACATTCAGAGCCCTCATTTAATTATTCCACCTGGACAGTGTTTGATTAGTATACGACGTCGAGTGTCAGTGCTACGAGACCACTACCTGTTAAAGACCACTTGGTTTACACCTGAGTTCATTTGTTCGGCTGTAGCTTGTCTATCGACTTCAACTCTCTTTACTATTCTGTATGCACTTTAATATTTCTGTAGCCAAGAGTTTTATTTCCCTCTGGTTTAGCCCAATCTAACAATGAGTCGAATGCGCATAAACATGACAATCTTTCTTTAACTTATGAACCCTCATTGATTTCATTGATTCGATTGGGGTAACAAGAATATACCACCATGGCTTGTTGCTATAGGATTTGTATTGTTTACGTTAGACGGGCTGCTTCTCTTATACTTGCTGTTGCAACTTCGAAAGAAGTCAACTACAGATTGGGTTGTAGCTGTGCTAATGTGAACGTGTGGAAAACTACAGCACTTTAAACACGGGACTCGCTTTGGTCAGTCAGCAGTGTCTAGAAATGGTATGCTGTAATATGTGAACATTTCATTTGCTCTCATCAGTCGCAATCAATGGTGGTTCTTGTTAAACATGTCATATCGAATAAACCTCACTAATCCTTTAGCAGAAAGCGGTCTGGAAAACCGTTTGCATTCGGCTATTTTTCGTCAAACTAAGTACGGAAAAATTATACAGACAAGCAAGCAAAATCACATACAAATCGCCACTCAATTGCGTAAAACAAATAGAAGTGAGAGGACAATTTGTGTCCAGCTTAGACTTCGGAGGTGTCAAGTGGGCATCAGGAAGCAGCAGCAGCTGCGCGGTCTGGACAAATACCTCTTGTACACACAAGCGGTACCATCGCGAAAAACCAAAATACGAAGTTTCGTCAGTTTGAGTTTCTGACAACGCTACAGTAAAGGTGACGTAAAGCCAACTCCTGCAAGATTTGATACGTTCATTTATTGCGACACACTAGAATTTCATTTGAGATGAACTTCACCAAGATTCTCGTCATCAGTTGCAGTCAGGTGTCACTCTAGTAAAGCGCGTTGTTAAGTCACCGTAGTTACTTACCCCTCAAAAAAAATATGAAAGCACATATTTAATTGTATTTGAGGACCGGATTGGGGCTGAAGTAGACTGGTAGTGCCAAAACATAGGTATTTTCAATCATGTCAGGTGTTCCGCGAGTAACACGTTCAGCCGAACTGCGCAACAACATATAATTCAGTTTCATCTCCACTGAGAGTGTAACTGTCTGCATTCCAACGTTGTTGTCTTCAAGTAACGTTCACAATAACGTTATTCTTGGCGAGCGCCTCCAATAACAGATTCGTTCCAGCCATATTTGTTCCGGCTGTGCGAATCTTCATGGACGTCTGCGATAAACTATGGCTATGGCGTCTTTTTTTGTCTGAGACGCGAGTGAAATACTGAGAATACTCTCCTTTACAGGCACCGTTCCTGCATGCAGCTCCTACGTTACAGTTCAGTTACATATGTATGAAAGATATCTGTCCATCTTCGGCCTCCAGTGTACAACCAAAATTAGGATCTGTTGTGGTTCCCATCTTGAGAAGAATACCTAGATCCACAGTCCCGTTGATTACGTAGATGATATCTTTCATGCACCTAGTAAGGAAAATGTTCTGTTCCACAATCTCACGAGGCGTAGTTCCTCCACTTCTCTACCGAAAATATTTGTCAACAGTGTACATGATGGTAACCCTAGGGAAACGTCATCCACCTAGCCCTGTTTGTTCCCGGTAATTTGGAAGTGTATGTTCTGTGGGCCATTTGTTGTATGCTGCTTAAGTCTTTGGGTAACCCCATATTTGAACCTCCCCATTCAAAAAAACTTATGGAGGTGGTCAAAGTTTTGCGAGGGAAACGTTTGTAAACAGAAACCAAACAAAGGTAGAGAATACCCGGTTATCTTACCTACTTCACTGGGAGGTAGAACTGCCGAACACTACCGCATCTTCAAGGAGATGTACCAGTAGGTATTTCCACGCTGGTTTGAGTAAACCCGATAGCTCTTGTGCCTACAGATGATATGCACATGGCAGAAACCGGATGCGATGGTCAGTTTTTCTTGTGAAATGTAGGCGGACAGTTTCGTTTTGGTGTTTTGGTTCCAGTCTGTCGAATTCCTTCGGATGAGACAGAATCAACCAAGCCTTGTTTTGAACTCCGTACGGATTTGGAAGCGCTCCTCTCATTTGCATTTGTTCGATCCGTTGTGTCCGACACACGTCTGTTTTCAAAAAACCGACGAAGATATTCACCATTTTTCCAGAGTGATTCGATTATTTCACATTCATTATACGATTTATTGTGCATTTGGCCCGAGGATGACTGATTTAAACGCGGTCTGTTTGAATAAACACCCGTATATTGTAACATATAAGCCGGCCGTCTTTAATCCGAATGTTCATAACACTTGCGAACCAACTTCAGGGGCAAAGTAAAAACACCAGCAGACAGCGTTTCTCCAAAGCAATGGTTCCATCCCAAGTCCTACAAAAGGAAATAACACAAACAAGCACGAACCAAAGACCCTTTAAGCTATACACACAACTTACATGAACTCAAACTAAAACAGCACCACCAACACAGCAATAGGCTGTGTTACACGGTTTAAATTCATTTTGTACGCGTTTTCTGGTCGCCTACACATGAACATTGTTTCGTCAAAGCCTGACAACTTCCTGTTTCAATCGGACGGAAACAACTTGCCAACGCTGAATGGCTTAGTTTGGTGACCTGATGTCATGTGGTTTCCATCAAGTGATGACGCGGGATGTCCAGGGACGAGTTCAACGTACTGAAGTTGTTGCGTTATCAGTCATCGCAAACGTTACGGTTGTGTTCCATCACTTACTGAAGTCACGGTAGATCTGTTCCAGACTCGGGGCCAAACATTAATCGTAACTAAGGGAGCACTGCTCGTCTAGACTTGAAAGCCAGAAGTTTTGCATAAACCAACCTTTCTTCTGGTCGTTATCCTGATTTCACAATAGCTGATGCGATTATACACAGATTCACACAATATTGCCTCCTATCTGCATGTTTCAAGTTTTTTCACTGTTAAGAGCGAAAGAAGCGTTGTCGATTGGCAACATATTTTCCAGTTTCGCTCCAAAAATATAGTCTCATTCTGTAGTTGTTCTTTGCAGCTAGTAGGATCACCGCAAACAAAACTTGATAACCCAGTTTAGACGGTCTTAATATGGATCAGGTGGGTGAGGTGTCATAAGTGAAAAGTGGAGTAATATCGCACGAAAGGCTACTTATGCCCTATTTGCTCATGTGATCCAAACGAATGGTGGGTGACAGATACTTATATCACATTTCTAACCCTAGAGACATCAGTTAGTGGGGCAATCAAATATACCACAACATATATATGATATGGCCTGAATATTCTTTCTGAAAATATATCGCTACAACTAAGTGGAGTCAGCCATGTTCAGCGTTAAACGAGGACCCACCCAAAAACTGAGTAGAGAAGATACAATTCTAGAGAGTTTTGTGTTAACGCCTCAGAGAGACGATTAAGCTGCAGGATGCATACTGTTCTGGGAATCCAGCCGACCAAGTTGCTTACAGTCATTTTGATGCTAAATCCACAAACGAGAAAACCTCTACGGCAGAGTACATCTCCGTAACCTTATCTGAGTATGAAGGCACTTAGAAACAGATAGAACTGGTAGGTGCTTAGGCAGGCAGTCAAATAAACCCATATAAGTTTGATTTGCTAAAACACGAATTAAAGAAGATACGTCATTGCCAAGCTAAACACTTGTTAGACTAGCAGCCCCCAGTAAAACTGTGGCTAGCTTTTCAAATACATCCGGTGGTGGATATTATCCTTAAGGAAATTTGGATAGGATTGAAATAAACCAAGTTCACAAGAATGGTGAAACACATTAACGAGTACTTTAACGAGTATCAGTAAAATAGATGCTCTCATAAGACTTCCTATTGCTGGCAATGGCAACAAATAATTTTGAAATGCGTATTGAAATACTGTAAATACATATTTGTAAGGAGTAATGGTCATGCGAATTTGGAAAACGTGCCACACGTAAGACGGAATGCATGGTATAAGAGAAAGGAGGAAGTTGTGGTGCAGTAGAAGGAAAATTACGCTGCACATACGCAGATTTATAGCACGACGGCCAATGACTTCTCTTGCGCACCGTATCAGAAAGCGTTTCCAAATAATGTTGTTCATTGTCCTTCGGATTCAAACCAGGAAGTCCGGGAACGCCCCAATGAAACATGCTTTAGTGAAAGTTATCATGCCCTAAACCAAAGTCATATGCTGGTTATTAGGTTGTTGCTTGTAATCTCGTCCATCACTTGGAAAAGAGCATGGTATGGCTGACAGTGAGATGACGTTTGAAGAGGCTGCCAAGCCAACTAAACCTGTAAGACAAGGTCAGTATACACAGTGGTCAACAGGGTCTCGTCGTTTTGAAGTCACATTGTAATTGCTGGCACGGCATTCCCACCGCACACAGATAATGCTCCGGAAAGAGCGATGGTCGAAAATGGAGTTTGTGAACATGCCCCGTGAAGATGGACTGAGTTTCGTAGTCATGTAATGTGACCGTTCTCACGGTGTCAGTACATATTCGTCTTTCTGCGGAAAGACTGAGATCATGCCGACGTCGCACATGGCGTAGGCTGACAAAAGCCGCCCGAGCCTTGACCGTGGGATTTGTGCTTCCCTCCGACATTTCACCAACACTGATACAACTTGCGAGGCACGTGACCTTCTCAAATACTTTCAACGCCTCAACGTCCAAGCTGTGAGCAGGCGCAGAGGTCTACCAACCTTGCAACAGCAACTTGCACTTAATACGTGCAAAGGCCCTATCAAACTGATAAACTGAAGCTTCTAGTCCGTCGAAGATGTTATGAGCTTTTTACGAATCTTCATTGGTTAGGGTAGTGTTACCTGCATACTTTATGTTTCCAAGTTGAATGCTGTTCCACACTGTCTTGTTTGTAATCTGTCGAAGCACACTCTAGGGTCTCGTCCACTAAAAAGTTGAACAGGAAAGGGGAGACCGGACTGTCTTGTCGCACCCAACTTGATCTGTTAAACGCCGGCGATGCATTACTACAAACCTGGACCGTGTCCGATGTCTGACAGTAAATTGCTGTCAAAATGTTTACGTACTTATCGGGTACACGTTTTCCCTATAGACTGTCCCAATGTGCAACTCTGTGGTAGAAAAACATAAGACATGCTGGCTTTCTAAAAATGGCGGACTAAGTATTTGGCGGTGAAGATGTGATCAGTGCAGTCATGAGTGGGGTAAAACCCAGTCTTCTCCATACGCATATGTTATTCACGCGTTCCGCTTAGTCTATGAAGTGAGACGACTGCGGGCAACTTCGGCGTAGTGGAAATCAGGCTAACCCCCCTGTGATTTGCACGCGAGATGCGTGTGTCCTTTTGGAGAATGCTTATGATGCTATCCAAACCCCAGACATCTGAGGCACAACTGGAACAACATATCAGCTGCTGTTTGCTTCCTTTCACTTCAAGATCAAAATGAATGAGATCCTTGGACATCGAAAGGGATTAAGTAAAACGTCAACAGTCGCGTAGCTTGGTTATGGTACTGATGCGCACAGAGATAAGCAAGAGGTTGTATGAGTATTAGGTACAGAATGAAGAAGGCGAGACGAGCAGAAAATCTTAGAAACAAATAGCTGTGTGGTCTGAATCTGATGAAGCTGCAGTTTGAGTGGTCTAGTGAACCAGGGTAGTAGACCTACAGTTTGTCTTGTGTTACGTTAAGTTGTACTGTGTTGAAATCACTATCCAGAAGGAAACAATTATGCCACCTGGAAAGCAAGGATAAAATATTGGACAACAAAATGTACAAATGTGATTAGCTGAACTCATTTTATCATCGAAATTTACTGCCCATCATATTAAGGCTATTCTGGTATTGATATGTTCGCCGAGCTTGGCATTTAGGTCACAAACGCTTCATCACCAAGCGAGGTGACATCATCAGTGCGTAAGTGTTTCAAAACTATACGCTGAAACACTCACGTGCTAATGATGTCATCTAGCTTGGTGATGAAACGTTTGTGACCTAAATGTCAAGCTCGGCGAACATATCAATACCAAAACCATCAACCCGAGCTACGAACAAAACCACCACTAAGGCTATTCTGTCAGAAATTTGCTATCAGTATTCGAATATCAAAATACCTAACTACAGCCAGCTAACGTCTGAAGTATCGGACTGTACACAGAAGTTACTAACCAAAGGAAAGGTTTTGATGCAAAACATACGGCAGTGAAGGAGATAGTTACACCCGAAGAAAGTGCTTAATTTAATAAATTGTACACAAATCAACCGATTATCTGAAAGTTTCAGAAAACCGAGGAATATGATGGAAGAAACAGCGGCAACAAAGAACATTTTT
Source organism: Paragonimus westermani (assembly GCA_008508345.1). Lineage (NCBI taxonomy): Eukaryota > Metazoa > Platyhelminthes > Trematoda > Plagiorchiida > Troglotrematidae > Paragonimus > Paragonimus westermani. The sequence continues at coordinate 104,913 of QNGE01002275.1, read as the reverse complement.
CGTGCAATACCAGCAAATAATGCAACCTAAGTTTTCGTATACCAAAGATGTCGACATTGATAATGTCTGTGTCGTATTTTTTGAGGATTGTTTGAAATAGTTTGAGAACAGTCCTTCTAAAAATGCCAGAAGGGAATTAGGCCAGATGCATGAGAGACCACGCTAAAAGCTTTGATAGGGAGGAAGAACGAGGCGTCTAAGACAACACGTTTGATGTTGAATTCGGACTGGGCGTGGACCACATGAGCAGCTCTTTGAATCAATGTCCTTGTGAACGATAATTTCTGTACTGCTAAATGGAGGAACGCCCCAAATGGAGCAAACTAGGTCACCTATAACACGCTCATTCTCATTGGTTCGCAGTTTTCAGATGATATCTGATGAGTTAGGCACAGTAATCTACGAAGCTTGCATGCATTCATGCATTGGGCAGCGGGTCGTTTCATTCTACGTTTGCATGAAAAATCACTGAAACACTTTTAAAGTTTTAAAAAAAATGCTTCTGCCATTAAATGGTGAATAATAGGCCATGCTCAGAACCTATGTACCCACTCCATAAGTTCCGCCTATAGGTATTTATGGGTTTTTATGTGATTTTTATAGGTTCAACATTGGAATAGTATCCGGAAGTGTTGTCTGAAAGGGAAAATTTGGAGAAGGCAGTTTTGAATGTGGTGGCCTTTGTAACCAGCCTTGTGAAAATCGCCTATCATTTAGAAGAGACATCAACGTAGTTTGCGCGTTGGCTTATAACGTGATGAGTGAAAATAGACAGTCGCCCTCGTACCACGTAATGAACTAATATTAGACGAATCTTTTACCAGCAACGTTACTTCCCATAGTACATTAAAATTCAGTTCAGTAAGCAAAAATATACACCGAGTTTTAATAACATAGCCATACAGAAATTAATCACTTTTTACAGCTGTCATTTTGGTCTGGTTCTTACATTCACCGTTACTAGTTTGTATCAGTGCACACCTTACATGTGTAACCTTTACAAGATTTTCCACATTTCTTCGTACAGTCGAGGTTCAGTGACTTGACGAAACACACAACTATGTAGAAATTCCGATACAGTGCAACCGTACCGACTGTTTCATCAGAATACCCAGTTTTCCACACAGTTGGTTTATATCCAATGTCATATAAATAGGCAACGCAAACGTTTAATATTCCCGTCTATAGGTTTGCCAATCGTATTTTGGTAAAACTTGATTTTATGGAAAAAAATCGATTATAACCGAGTCATTGGTGTGACACGGTATTGAACCGCCTTAGCATCACAACGAAGCGCAATTGTTACATGAGCGGACAAATTCGAAGAGCACAATCAACACAAACCTTGGACAAAACGGGCCTTTTTGTAAATAAATTAAGGCACTACTGCACACTCAACCGGGGGTGCAATTTTATTGTGCGCACGCTGCAAGCAGACTTTCTGCATTTGATACAGGTATTATGATATGTTTGTCAGAGCAACTAAGAATAGAGTGAATCGATTTTATGAAACGTCAAAAGAGAGTTTCAGAATTGAACGCTGCACTCCAAAAGCATAACATCCATGAAGTGCATTCAACTATAAGTGGAAACATCCGTTCCTTGAGCAGTAAAATGCTCAATTTGAACAGTGAATATGCCGCCTGCGGTGAAGTGAGTTTGCAGCAATCCTGATTTTTTGAAGACATTGAAGGTATCGTCCACACTTAACGTTTAATTGATAATCATGTGGATCGCACAGTGTGTTACACAATGTAAAGTACGGATGTCAACTTGATCAGTGATTTGTAGTGCACGTCCGTGAATATTCTATTTAATTAATTAAACGTTTATGTAAGCTGTTTAATCGTAAAGTGCCAGTCCAGATATTTGAGTGGTCCACATGTAGTTGTAACACGAAATTTACTTACCTTCTAACTGCCCTACCGCTAAAATTGACAAATTTGTTGACGGCTTTTGATTAACTCTTTTGGACGCTCTTGACAAGTCATCGCACGCTGTATATAGTGATTGCAACCTGTCTGATGTTACTTTTCTGACTAACGTTGGTCTGCACAACATTTCGACACTTCCAACTCATCCGGAGGCACATCTCTATATAACCTTCCTAAATAAAACTCAACTGGTTGCAGCCCACAGACGTCACCCACCTGGTGCTTCAGATTACAGTGTGATGAAGACTTCTCCCATAGTTTATGACAATCCCCTCCACAAATTATTTACCGTTGGCGGATATTGTAGAGTCGGAAGTTAGTTGTTATTTCCCTATAATAAACACAGTCTTAGGGAAATCATAGTTTCATTCAATTTTAGGCTATCTCATTCACAAAGTCTCGTTAATCTAATACGATCTTTTGATTGGCTGCCCATTTTTTACCTTTAAGTAGTCTGGCAGATTGCATGATTCAAATGAGTCCCAGTTGCGAAAAATCTAGACTTTGGAGGGAACTGAACCAGCGACAGAAACAGTATGCTAAACGCAGCAAACGCCCTACCAGCCGATCTATGAAGCTACTTCGGGAACTCACAAATATCACATTTGGACTCAGTAATTCCTCAATCCACTGTGCCATATAGAGTCCGCCAAATGCTCCAGAGGACGTACTGCCCAATCAGGATTTCTCGAAAGTTTACGCTAGGAATAACCGAATGGGCTTCTCAGGTCCAGCGATACATGCAACAAAGGAACCCTCGTTTACGGCTAGCGAGCAGGTGCAGGGCCGGCAAGTCATCGTCTCTGGATGGTTCAACCGTGCGAATTAATTACGCGTAGACTGGTCAATAAAAGACAGCACGGTTGACGGACTGTCAAATGCAAAATGCCAGCAAGCACTTGCAAGTTCTCGTCTTGGGACCTCAGGTCATTGCGCAACACAAAGTACACATCACTCAGATTTGAAAGGCCACCAAGGCGTGTGCACTCAACATAGCTTGGTTTGGAAGTGATAATGTGGAATTCCTGATAAACGTGAAAGACAGCCGAAGGAATTGAGAAAGGAATCACTTGACAGCACAAAATGCACGACGATTGAAATGGTCAAGGGGATTTTGCAACCAAGTGAGGAAACCCGAGAGAGTCATTCATGCTCAAACGGAAGAAATGCTGAATGTCACGGATTCTTGTCACTTCCTCTATCGTCGCTTCAATTACATCCTGTCATCGTTTAGTGAAATTTTGAGAGTTGTCCATGTGTTTCTGGGGCTATAACGTTGCTTTCGATAGCGTTCTTAAAGAGACGTTACTACGAAGTCTAAAAGGATCTGGAGTTCAAACTTCAGAATACTCATTCTCAAACTATTACCCTCAAAACTGAAGTCAATTTGACCAGTTCATTTCTCAAGCCTTATCGTCACTCATCATTGCTTCTTTTATTCTACAAGATGCAATCCTTCCCTCTTTGTTGCTTCTAACACATCAGATTCATACTGGCTGAAGATTACTGATTTGTAATAAAACATGCAGATGATATGGTATGGCTTTAGACACCAAATGAATTTTCTGCTACCGTCCCGGTGAACGGTACATCCGAAATCGCAATTTGGGCGAGGTCTCGCAGGTTTCTCACGACAAACAAATAAATGTCCGCTTGCAAAGTATAAATTTCCGGCGCCTGTTGATCATCTCTTGAGTATACTAATCATTCTGTTGTATTTGTTTCTGTTTTATATCTGAAGTAACAACATAATGCGGTCACTTCCTGTTATCGGTGCTTCCACTTAATCCCAAAAGAATTTTGATTTATATCGGATACTTAAATTTCTTCTCCATTCTACACCATCTAATATGTTAATTCGACAAAATACGTGGGATTCTCTGTTGAATGTACTGTTCACCAGCTCACATTATTAGCCTGTTGTTCAGCGACTCACTTTCTGCCTGATCCCTAAACCAACTATTCGGTTACAACGATTTTTCTGTTAAAAAGCTCAACCGGTGTTAATGTCTTCCGGTATTTTCAATTGTTTATACATTTTTCACCAAAAGTTCTGTTTTACTCCCACTTACTCGACTCGCTCTAAGTGTATTTCCGTAACTCTCACCAGGTCACGTTACAAACATTTATTTACACAAGTTCTACTGTTCATTCACAATTTCTCACCCACCTCGACTTCCACACAAACTCAAACTGTTTATTTTCGATTTAACTACAAAAATCAATTAATAAATAATTTTCACAATCGATTCAGCTTGTGTTCGCGTTTAACAGGCAGTCCTTACATCCAGATATAAACGCTTCGATTTCCTCTGCCTCAGCCACTCACCATCGGTGACACACCTCAGCATGCATCTCACCCATAAATACCACTGCTGTGATCACGCAGCACGGATATGACGACCAGCTGGCAGTCCAATAGCAGATGTTTGCCACGATTTTGTCTAGGAGTAACCACAATGAACCTTCATTCAATCAGATATGACATAACTCACTATCTTGTTGGAAACATTTCTTTTCTATAAGCCCCATGATCTCACCAATGTTGGCTAATTCTACGTTACTAATGTCATCCCCAACCACCCTCCTATGATTACATGCAGATTATTCCGGTTGAGTTGATAGCAGCTTCTTACTTAAAACCGCATATCATTTTTTAACGTCAAGTTGCCAGAGCTAAATCGATGCAATCAGGCAAGTATTGCTTACTACAAAGGTGTAAATGATCATCCGTAAGCAGACCAGCGACTATTTGAACTGGTCAACATCACTGAGTTCACTATACCACGGAAAGCCAGTACCATCAAAAGGCAGCTAAACCGGCTCACGCTATGAAAAGGTTAAATAATGTGATCTAATAAGCAAACAGCTTGCCTAAGTCCATTACGAGCGTAAACAAATTAATTTGGAAAAGCGTTGTAAACGGATCGCCTCCAGAATCAACGATTGAAGTTAATGACTTCTAGTTTTACGGCTCATCGAGGTTTTAAACCACCATCCTGAAAGACGGGAAAATCAGCGGCATACTTCTCGTTCCCTGTTGCCTCCTATATATTCACATTCCAGTGTCGCTTAATACTCTGACATATCCGGGGCAGTCATCTGAAAGGTTGGGCACCAAGTGAACACCGCCAAATTGCAGCCGACGTTAAAAAGTGACGTTCGACGACTTTTTCAGATTCCATCTATTTGTTGCTCGCTGAAGAACACCTATCCGTACGATTAAACCGTGCCGGCGATCCCTTATCTCAAAGTCAACATTTCGTGCACCATCCCCAGACTTTCATTTATCTCCTTTGTCTGCGTTTTTAGATGTTTTTTCCGACAAAAGGTGTAAAGGACTTAAAATGGTAACCGAAGGATAACTCAAATACCATTTAAACCACAACAATGGAAACAGTTCCCTCATCGGCATCAAACCCCTATCTCATGAACCAGCTAACACTAGGGATGGTGTAGAAAAAGACGTTTAATTCACCGGACATTAAATCGCAGGTGGCCCGTGCTCCCCGAAGACATAGGAAACACATTCTTCTCATCCACGTGTACTCTGTTGGACAACGGGTTTCATTAATGCTCAAAAGAAGAGAGCAACTAGATCCACACCTATTCACAACAAACGCCTTATTCTAGTAGTCCCTAAGGGATATCTCCGATCAGTATTTTCATCGTTTGACCCAGAGTTAATCGCTAGCAAGAGCGGGTCGTCAGCAATAGAAAAGGAACGTATGATTCTTGGGAGAAGGACCTTTTGAAGACATATGACGGCCTTGGCCTGCACAACTCTCTGTCTTCATATGACTATCCCATCATCGGCGACCGGGATATTTTTTATACCCCTTACATCTTCGTAATCAAATTGCGTGTTGGCGTACTACATACGAAATGCCGCCGTGTCCGAGAAAGATCATTGGCTCCGGAGACAGTCAGATGCCTCTGTGGGGCAAGCCGTGCACTCATTTTATGCATACAGCAGTGGCGTCCCACTAAACATGAAGCTACAGGCCGACAACATAACAGTGTCATGCTAGTTTTTCCCTCATAGGTGGTGACCGAAACAGGTCGTCAGAATTGCACAGCAGTACCTTCCACCTGGGCGCTCGTTCATCGAACTTGATTTAATTATCTTCATAAGTGACTTAAAACCCTCCATTGGAGAGGTGTACTACTGTGCGTTAATGTTATCATAGTGCGGATGTGTGGTTTCGGTTGGTATCTATAGCGTAAACAACATCTGGCAGTAGCTTTGGAGAAGAATGTAATGAGTTAACGTCTTTTATGCAAAATATTATCATCGTTGCAGATGCGGTATACCAGCATATGTTCCTTTACCATATGAATATGAAACATACGTTTAGCAATTAGTAATTGTTTTGGTTCCAGTCATTTTATGTGTCATCAAACAATGTAAAATAGCCCAAGAATGGTTGATTCTGTCTATTCTGAATTATACGAGGTGGATTGACTGAGTGGTCACCGAGATCATCCAAGCTGTTCCGTGTGTGAGGATTTCAACGAGATCGAATCGGTGCCAAAATGAACCGGAGAGTGATTACCAGCTCTAGGCGAGCGCTAAAAAATAGTTTCGTTAAGTACTCCTCAGGGGATCTTTACAACAACAGGGGAACCACTTTCGAACACCATTTGTAGAACTTGACTGAAATGAAATGGTGAAATCAGACTCCCTCAGAGCTATCATTCCTTGTTTTATGTGTTCTTTCAACTGTGAGTTACAATCGGGGTAGAAGGAAGACATACGTTGCGATAGGTCGACATTTCGTTTATTTGCATCAGTCGCAAACCTAGAGCATGCAGACAATATGCAACTGATATAGAGAGATAAACAGAGTATGGACACATATATAATCACCTAAAGTATCGCGTCATCAGCACCATGGCAACCGAAATGGGTTGCTTCACCCACTTTGTGTACACACATCACGAGCTGGCAAATTCTGATCAACATAGTTCTGTTAAAGAATTCCGGCTCCGATTGTCTAACGACAACTCAAATGAACTAGTTCGGTTAGACTGATGACCAGTGATTTGACAACTAACTTTACGCTATCAGTCATTCACCTAAATGACAAGGTGAATACAAATCAAATCTGAGGTGGAATGTGCTGAATGCTATCGTTTTCGTAAACAGTAGAAAGGTTGACTAAAATGTGACCACTCGAAAAGCAGTCCCGCTTTAAGGATTTCTTCACTGAAATCCACTCAGATTTATTTTAGGTTTAAGGTGTGTAAATTCGGAAGTCAACTAGCGGTTGATTACACCACGTTCCACTTCACCTTTTTGACGGCTTTTAAATGAACGCAAAAATGGCGATATCAGGCGACCTGAAACACTAGCTTCTAAAAATCTTTCTCAGATTTGATAGGTGCAGTCGGAGGTGAAGGATCACCCTAGTTCAGTAGGTTAGTCGTTTTGGTACCCAGTGAGAGCAGATCAGTTTAAAACGCACTCATTGAAAGGGAAATAATATTTTCTAAAACGACTATAACATGAGGAAGAATGCCACATATTTAGAAATTTAGCTGACATCTACGTAATAACGTACACAACCTGGCTGATGTGCTTGAGGGACGATCTTGGGAAAATGCTGCGTGAAGTTTAAAACGATCGATGGTCACTAGGTAGGAAAGTATGCTTTGTCATACTGATATTTATATATTTCAACTTCACAGCTATAACACCACTGTCCTATGACCCAATTCTTCATTGCTTTCAACCAGTCTAAGCAGAAGCTCCCGTGTGAAACGTAGAACGAGCGAATCTTGATCAGTTACGAAAACGCTGCATTCCATACGACCTCAAACGCCATTTTTTGGGCATAGGCCATTCAGAAAACAGGCGACATAATTAGATTGTGCAGTGTGCGACCTCATCTTTTTCAAAACGTCCACCGACCATACGCTACCCTGCTGTTGTGTGATTTTCCTACTATTTTGCCTGTATTCGCAACAAAAGACAACTGGCAAACCAGATAATCTAAAAGCATTTCTTACCAACAGGAAATCTGGAAAATCACTCAGTGAATGTTGACGAATTCCCCAGAGGTATCGCGTAGAAAGCGAGATTTTCTTATTCAGATATATGCATTACTGTGAAAAAACAAGGTAGGTATTCGATACACTCTCCTCTACTCGTGGGATGACAATTAGTTCAATCGTTGCTAATAGAATAACGAAGAGAATACTGTAGAATACATCAATTTTAGGCGTCCTCTGCACCAAAAGTTCCCTGAGGTAATATTTTGTATCTGAATAGCGTCCAATTTATCTTATGCTCCCAAAGAATTGCGTAACTTCAAGCACCAGAAATCACACCTATGCAGCTATAAACAGACTGGCCTTCCAAACCCTATATCTTATCTAACGGTGTGCTAACCAGGTGTCGCACAATCGTTTGGAATGGGAAGTATTTGCCATTGACGCGTTTAGGAGGTTACAGTTGAGTAGGCCGTAGACACAACCACGTTTCAGTAGACATGGGTAGAGCTTGCAGAATAGCTGTTTATGTTGCTTGCCACAAAACAAAAACTTCACGATAAATCCCTTTTTGTCTGGTACAATTACTTACATTTAAATTATAGCTAGAGAAAAGTTTGTGGAAACGTTCAGTTTTCAGAAACGTTGTTTTTGACGAATTTTGCCGAGATTTTCTGTTATGTTACCGCAGAAAAGATTACAGTGGAGAAATTTACAGGATCAAATTTACTTTGGATCCAATTAACAACACTGCTTATTGAGGTTATTTAGCATGATGTCCATTATGAACAGTTCAACGGGAATGTCATTTTCTGTGCTTAATCAACCTAGATTTCCGTCGTTCTTGATTTGGGTCTCGTTATTCCGGCAATCAACTGAGGTTGCCCACTTTAAGAATACGGTAGACGTTTCATCATACCGTGCACTTCATTCTGATTATTCTTTCTGCAGATTCCTGATTTGGTAGCTGCTGTTGGTCTTTTAAATAATTCCCCAGTATGCGCTGTAACAGCTGTGTGTTCCTCTTATTCTACCAGTTGATATCCGGAATTGAAAATTGCTCCTTTCACACTTGTTTATCAGGCGATAAATTCTGTACCGAACAGTGACTGGAAAAGATAACTTTCTGTTGAGTTGACCGATCGTAGCTAAGGCCAATACTGCCAGACTATTTAACTGCTTTATTCTCTTCTCACTTTTCTATTGGGTATATTACTGGTCTAAGAATATACTTCGGTCGATTGAATCTAAGTATGGGCTGTCGATAATATCGGAATAGCGCTGCATCATGCAGTAAACCAGCTAACTCCGAGTGAGAGGTCGACTGTACCTTGATTCAAACTCACTGATCATGATATCTAGGCCGTCCGACATCTTGGTATTTTGGTCTGAAATATGTGCCCACATTAGTCAGTTGAAGACTATGTGAAGACAGACTCCGCCAGTTAGTTTCAGATGATTACACCGAGTTATGAAATAAATGTTCTTTTTAAATCGGACTACTTGTTGGCGTGTAAACTTCAGAAGTTATCTTCCATACGATTGACCGGAGTAGCAAGTCACCATTTAGCTGAATTAGACCCTCTTGTATGGGCCTTGTGAGACATAAATTAACCGTTTATATCTCGAAAAGATTATTTGTAACCAAATTTTCATAAAGTGTGAGTTAATGATAAACGATAAAATTGGCGAATTTTTTGCGGAAAAATGCATTACAATGCAATAAATGCAAACATTATAAAGTCCTTCCACAAAAATAGGGACAGAACAAGTGAACAAAGCATTTGATGTAGAAGTAGCCAGACGCCGGCAAACCGGCTAGTTAGGGAGAGACGGAAGACAGACGGTAAACACAAGACGTGTACTGACTTCGTTGTTTCCCAGGTGCAAGCATCATTATTGCGAATTAATTACGTGGAGTCTTCATTCACAACAACCCCAAAATGTTTGCCGAACGGTGGTCGAGATAAGGGTTAGCCATTCTAATGCATAGGAGAACAAGCATTCCTACAAGAGCTACCTGTTATGCTCACCTATGAACGACACAAACCAGGGGGATGACTTCGTCCCTGTTGCGTGATTTCCGGAAAATCGGATATATTGACATTTAGTTTGTTTTCAAATTTGTTACCAGTGACTGCGTTCCTTTCGAGTAATGCGGTGACATCATCAACGTTCACTCAGGTAACGAGAACCACTCGAAACCCGCGCGAATTGCTCATGTTATGTATACAAACTGACCTAACAATTTATATAGGTTGGAGTTTAAAATTGTTCAAACTTGATTGCAGGAGTCGATAGATAAAACTAACAATAAGTTTTGATTTGTTTTGCTTGATTTCAATGGTATTATCTGAAGTATTTTCACAAATACAACAGTCCAATTGGGCGTTGCTTTTAAAATGGCATCCTGCTGACAAGTGAACCGTACCACTTAGGCAACGTAAATTTCACGATGCCCACCCAAGCCTGACTGACTATTAATTAGTTTGATTGCACTGTTAGAAGTGTTTAACTTTTGCGAAGTAAACAGTTTTATATAGCTTAAGTCAAAGTTACGTGCGCATTGATAGAACCTAATCAGTTTGGCTGATCAATCACAACGTAACAAAATAAAACTTAACGGTTTCTTGTGCGTCACAGTTATTGCGCAATTGTGTCTATTGGCCTTCTCCGTCTATATGAGACGTGGTATAACCCCTCCGAACTTAACATCTGTTTAGCTAGTTTCGTCCCAACAGCACAGTTCTGCATAAGCGTTCTCTATATGATCTAATAGTTTACAACCAAAAACGAGTTTGCCCACTTCACAGTGTTCAACTGGACAACTGAGAGGTTTTCCCATCATTTGAGATCGGCAGTTGTGTGGTTGAATTGTGTTATCAGATTGAGCTCAGTTCGCAATGAACACCCTGTTGTTAAACAAGAGGTCAAGCAAATCTAGTCCTGTTTATGCATTAACCAACTTACGTTGAAAGTTTTTATTTACCAGATAAGACGCATTCACTCATATAAAAGTGTTCAATATACTTAAAGAAGCCTGATTTCCAAACATTAATTGTCACAGCTGCTTTGCATTTTGATTCCGGTTCTCTTCGAAACCAGTCGGTTTTATGGAAATGAAGAGTATTTAAGATTTATTTCAGATGATTTTGCTTGTGTTGTTTGACTGTTAGATTTGTGAATGTTAACAGCGGTGAAAAGAGCGAGCATTCCAAGAGGAATTTATTATGCACATTCTTATTGATACCTAAATATGAAACAAAACATTTTCAACCAGGTAAATAAGAATGAGTCTTTATTACTGGTGTTCCAAAAACTAAACGCGCATTCAAAATGATTGCGATAAACAAACGTAGTCTGGCATTGGTTAATGGCAACAAAAAGTGAATTTCATTCTGTCGGTCTTTGGAACTCAAGCTCAAGGTGAAAATATGGCGCAATCACAACGGTCAGACGAGTGAAATTCCTCAAAGTTAACGTGGCATACGGAAGGCAGTAGCGCACCACAACTGTTCGCTCAAGAGCTTGGAGAGGCTGTCGTGTTTACGTACTCTTTACTAGTCAGGTCAGCTGTGCACCTGTTTAGGTGTTAGGTAGCTGCGAGCGACTACCTTCCCTGTACTGTTGTGTAAAAGGCAGTCTCATTTGTGAGTAGTATGATGCGTACACTCAGGAACTGAGGAGCAAGCCTGAACGCCAGGAAGGCGGTGCACCGGCAGCAACTATGAGGATAGTGTGTACTTACTGTGGGGAAAAGTGCCACCAAGGCGAATGAAAACCACTATCTAATGTGTGTGAATGTACGCGCTCATGGTCCTGTTTTAATATGACCTGCATGGGAACTTGTACAGAAACAATTTTGCAGGCCAAGTGTTTTTAACGGTCACAGCAGTATCAGTAGTGTCCAAAATTAGAAACGCCACCGTTTCTTCATGCTATAAGGCGAACGTTTAACCGATAATTCCCTTAAGACTGATGGCTTTGTTGCTACCTGAAATTAATCAAATATAGAAGGTGTGGATGCGTTTATATGTCGTTTCAGCATCATCCACAAAGTGTTCTAACTGTGGCATTCTCATGGACCTTTCAGTCAGCTCATTAAAAAAACCTCACATTACTCAAATCTAACCCTCGCACGTTGCGCACATCCTTTTCACGGTCGGCAGTTGAGCTCCGATCATGCATTTACAGAGCAACTAAGTTGATCACTGCGTCACTAGCCTCATACCAGATATGACCAGACTATCACACTCAAACCCTCAACCGCATTTACTTTCCAACAATGCACAGATTGCTCGGTCGTTTCTGGAAAAGACACGCTACATGCCTTCATAGCTCCTACGGCGAAAGTAACTGCTTTTAACTGATTTCATCTCAGAGCTGTTTCGTCAATTGCAAGTAGGCATTTTCGGTTAATTTCAGGCGGTAATAACTGTTTCAAACTGCGGTAGATGAGTTTAGCTCTATAAGCATCGTTTTTAGAATGTTCACTGTGCCTATGTCAGTAAATATCAGTTGTACGGAAATTCACTTATTACCCCTATGTTCAATTGCCCCACAGACGCGCACAATCCGCTGTTACTCTCAATAAAATAGACGAGGCGTAATCATCATACACGAGTGTGCGCTAACGCTTTTGTATCCATAACATATAGATAGACAGTAAAGCTTTTTACTGATCGTATATAGCTCAGCGGATGGACACGTGACACAAACGTAACAGTCAGCATTAGTAAATTCATTGGAGGTGGTCAAGCATTAGGGTTGCAAACAAACACTTCTGATCACTGGGCCATGTACAGCGATTGTGGACGGGAATAGATCGCAGATGATTAACTCATGATTGGAAAAGTTGTACATTGCTAGACAGCACTGTACATCCTTGTGTAAAATGGAGGTTAAACACTGTCCGTTGAGCTTATTTGGAGTACGTACGAGTGATCCACCGGTAAATCCACGTTAGCCAAAGGTGAGCAAATTTTGATGTTCAACGGCGCATTAGCAACAAGTCATTAAACTATGGGAAATGCAGTTACCCTCCAGTTAACCCTGCCCTGAAACGAATAGCATTAGTGGCTGGCTTCAAAATGAACAGCGGTGAACGAGAACAGTGTAGCCAACGGAACTCATGTCTCCGCCTTGAGTTGAAAACTGTGACGAATTGTGTGTTGGCCGACTTGTGGTACTCAGTGTTTTCAGGCCATGAGTCAGACTGAGGGTCGCCCTAGCTCAGTCTGTCGTTTGTCCTAACAGTGTCAAGATGTGTCCCAAAACAGCAATCACCAAGGAAACGGTAACAAAAACAGGATGAAATGTGTTGAACCAGAAAAGCTAGAAGTGTTTTAGTTAAAACATATCATTGAATTGGACAGCGTCAGGGTCTGACTAATTTGCTTCCGATTATATCACGGTTTCAATAAACTGTTGACGGTCTCAGTAAGTAGCGCCTGGTGGGGAAACCGTTCCTTTCAAGTCGCCTAACCATTGCGAACGGTGCTTTCTTACTGGCTGACCAAGTGATCACGTATCCAAGATTTTCCTGGTGAACAACCATGCTGCTCGAGCGATCATCCTGCTAAACATGGGTTGACTGATAGAGAAAACGATAGTCAGACACGGAAGACTTGCCCGTATTTTGGTCAAGGACAAATGAAATTTCTGAACTCCAGTACAAAACGACCCAACAGCTACCGGTAAACGACATGCCATCTTGTCTTGCTTGTGTGATGAAACACTGTAAGTTTTCAATAATCCACTTCCTTGTTGTGCATAAGCTCGCAAACCAACTATTCAAGCGAATACCTATGTGTGAACAATAACAACCTGACAAGAACAGCTATCATTTATCATACATTGTTCGTAAATGTCGCCTTCCACAGCATTTTTAAAAAGCAATTTCACGCAGAATAACGGCAGGAATGAATTATAATCGCACTGCCCAGCCCTCTACTACAGTGTTGGCGTTACAGTTTTATATGAAACTGTTTTAACGGAAAAGCATTTTTCAGTTGCATGAACTCACGGTTGGAACACTCGGACTGACGACCTACTTTATGGTCAGTTAAACCCTCAAACTTCCTCCACATAAACGCCAAGTCTATAGTATGCACACAGGTTTTTCTGACTAAACCCGATCACTCGGCTCCTTCCGATTCCCAGGTTTTCTGTTAATAAAGCATATATTTGTCCATTTTTCTCCATTTTTGACATGCGATCATCATATCACAAAAGATGAGGCTACTGGGGTGAATACGTACGGTCATATCGAAAGGAGTGTATCTTATACGTGGTTGTCATAGGAACCGATTTTATTCTATCGATTTGTCCGAATACTTCTCTTTTAACCGAGAGAAAGTCGTGTTTCTCCAATAGGAAGTTAGATTTTAACTGATAGAACCGAACAACTAGTTGGACAGACGATGAGCTGTGTGCCAAACAACTCATTTTAACCTGGTAACAAACCATGTTAATTTAGTTTTACGATTACAGTCGGTTCATCAGTTACTTCTTCACCAGCAGGACCGTGTCTCCTGACAAACAGTTGACAAACTGAGTCTTTCTACCAAGATAAATTTACAGTTCGTAGTAGAAATGAAAGAAAACACTGTGAAGCAATTTTTCCATATCCGAACAGTCTAGGATGTAGTCATAGGCAGTTGTTTAGTTCCACAACATGCTCAAAATGTCTCATAGATGATCAACCAGAAATCTACCATGATTGCGTAAACTGAGGTGCGTTTTCTCTTTTCACTCATCATCCTACTATCTCTGTGCATCGAGCTCATCTGAATTACATTCCTTCCATCAGTGAAACAAACCAAGTATCATTGTTAAATTCAGTAACCATGACATTCAAGCAATGTTTTGTGCTTTTGCGCTGAACAGTATTCAGAAAAAGAGTAATACACATGTTGTTACGTTTAAGCAACCAGGTGTTGCTTAAAGTTGTCACACATTTCTTATGGAGTTCACGTGTTGCTCTGAGTTAAGAAGCGCGGCTTATTAGTTTGCGCTTTGATCTTGATATTCGTCGTCTCCAATGAAATGATAAGACCGTTCGGTGTGGTCTTTGTTTTACCTCCCCTGTGTCATTTCTAATCTTTAGTAGAGAATATCTCAGCATCTTTTGAGTTCACTAACGACTACAGGTGCCCCCAGTTTCATCTGTTAGAACATGAAACTGTTTTTCAGATCAAATAAGTTGGTTCTTTGCTTCGTGGTGTAGCGTGAGAATAAAAGTGCAAACTGCCTTGGGTTTAGTAGCATGATAATTAGGTCAAGCACGGTCCATCGATTACTGCATTATGAGCCAAATGATGATGCGTATCCCAGTCTCAAAGCAAATAACCAGCTAACATTGGATTAACCGTTCAACACACGTGTTCAGTAACACCATGAGATGGCTGTATTATTCTCTTAAGGGAAAACGATGAAACTTCACAACCAGAAACAACTGTAACACAGTATGTTTTGCACAATTCGTTGTGAGCTCTACGTGGATGTCTAGAAATATGTAAAGTTTTCATTTTCATATAACAGTGACCGCTGTTATTTCCAACACACGAACCAGCACTTGAAGTTACACATTCATGACATATTCATGGTTAAACAGGTAACGTGCCAAAAGTTCGAATTAGTTTCAAAGTATTTTGGTTGATATACGTAGAAAATCAGCCAGAACTGATCTCAACTTTTCAGATCCACATAAACCCCCAGCCAGCCCCCTTGAAATGAAGACGCGTCAGCCTCTAGTTTCTCTCTTGTTGGGTTCCGTCACAACAGCTCAACCTCGACAAGTCTGGAATCCAAGCTCGTGCCGCAAGGTTATATGACAACTGGTCAAAATGAGGATTGCTTAAAATGTGATGTTACTAGGAGTTTGCCTGTTGGTGAGTACTAAATAAAGCTGGAAAATCTGTGCGAACGAAAAAAACTGCAATCCGTTCTGAGAGGGAAACTGGATTTACACATTGGAGTTACTTACTGCCAAAACTTACGCCAAACGTTTACTAACAATATTGACTTCTCGGAAGCCTGATGAAGTCAATCCATGTGGTTTTCTGCAAGCAGTTGTTACTAATCTCCTGTTGATTTTTCCATTATCGGCTTGCAGTCAACCTCAGACACTCAAATATGCTCATTTTACTCATAGCTCGACGCAACAAAGTTAAGCATCTACTGTGAAAATAATATTACAGGCTTTATTCCTGAACTCCCCTCGAAGAGATCATGCAATAAATTCACCAAATTTTTTTATAATTTTATGCAGACTTATTGTTACCCATTTCTATTGTGTACACGTGTTCCCGCGTACCCTTAACTATTCTAAAAGCATCCAGTTGCCACTCACTTGGTTTAAGTCTCAGTGTATTTTGTCATCGTTTCCACAGGCAACGTTAAGTGAACCAGTGAATAGGAATGTACAGTTTTCTGGTACTTTGTTCCCTTGCTGTTGAACACGTAATCTTAGTGTTTTTCTTCTGGTTCCACAGTCGTAACTCTAGTCATTTTTATTGCTGTTATACATCTGACGGTTTGAGCATTTGGGCTTTCACTTTTTCACAGTGAATGAACCAATTTCTCGACTAGACAAAAATTATAGTTTAGTTCGTAGTATCCTCCAATATCCGTTGGCTTCAAGGTGAGTATTCGTGCGCAGGATTGACATGGGCACTCAAGCTGTTTACCAGTTCTTCACCACAAAACGTTTCCGAACAGTTTGATTTCAAAAATACCTCCTCGACTATCTGTCGGTCGATACGTGGCAACTGATAAGTGCATCACATAATCAACCCTTTGCGCTTATAAAATTATGCTCTTTGACCAACTTCGGTCGACAGGGAACACTGATTCAGAATTATAGAGCCTTGAAAGGTGTATACAGTTTGTCGCAGCAATTTGTGTCATTTCCGAAGGAAATACGATGTCTCGAAAACGTTTGTTGGAAGGATATTATTTAAGGTCATCGTCATGATTTCTTTTATTACGCGGCAACTGAAAACAACTGAGTGCACGAAAATCCCTATCTAAGCGGAGACTAGTTAGACTGTGGAAAATTTTGCACTCACAACCAAATTATCCTCGGTCCACTTCACAAACAAAATCAGAAACACTGGTAAAAATTTAAGTGATTGAGCGCCACTAAAACGTGAAGTGCAGGACGTGCGGAAGTACCCCGTGTTTAGTCGTTTGCCGTTCAAAGGCAGCTCTGTTTCAGAAGGGACAGACGCTGTGATAGTACTCACAAGGTGATTTGTGTGCGCTTCGTGGTCTTTGTGAGGAAACAAACATTGGCTCCTGAGTAATCGTCATTACGAGTGCAGCACTAAGGAGAATTAACTGTTGTTTGTTTGACTATAAGTTTATTCATTTATAAGATACCACTGAGTTCAAGCAAACTTTTAGAGATTCAAATGTTACTTTCTTCACATACGAACCCTAAATAATCAGCACGTGAGGTGAAAGAATGTATCCGATTTTATTTATATTGCCAGCAGCATTTAACTAGTTTTAATGTACATTTTGCTTAGTGACTTCATGCTATGGAGCGTTCATTATTTAAACAAGTTAACTGTTATTCTGGTATTAAATACCAACTTGATCTGGTCATTTCAGGCGGGCTCCTGAGGTGGATGTCATTTAGCGTGAGATTATTCCATTCCAAACAAGTGATCGTTAAATACGAAAAAAACAGCAACTTCTTCCTGTTGTTTTTTAGATTCTCATGTTTTGTACTATGGGTGTAAGTACTCAGAAATCATTTGACTAACCTCCAGTTCATCATGGAGTCCTATCGAGAGGTTAGATTAGGAATACATTCTTTCTTCACCACTCTCAACTCATTTCAAACAAGATTCTTAAGAAAATGCACCCAAGTTTGCTGAGTGCATTACAAGATTAGATGTTTACGTAATACGGAACTTACGCTGCCCAGTTAAACTGACACAAAATACGAAAATTCCAATGCGGGTAGACACCGCATTATGAGTTGGACGGAGTCATAAGAGGAGGTAACTGATAGATACTAGCGATTGACAGTGTTTTTTAATACCAAACAGCACTGATCGACAGAATTTATAAAACAGTACTTATCGTAGGATGAGAAACGGAAGATAGAAAATTAAAAGCGTTAGAGAGAAAGTGATGGTATGAGTTAAGGCCCACAAGAGTGTAGGGCTCAATGGATTGACCAACATACATTATTCGGGTTTGACAGTACAGTTTGTATTCGAAGAAAAGCTTCAGTTTGGTCCCTTCAAGGAATTGCCCTAAATTAGAATCTCACTCTAACCGTCTTCCGGTAGTACACCTCTTTTGCATGACGGTGAATTGGACTTCGATTTAGGTTCTCACGAAGCAACTTCGTTAACCAACTAGCAATTAACCTTGTACCAGGCGTGATGAACACCATGTCTAAACTTTCTTTCACGTTTGTGCGTTTGGATGATTCACTTTGGCTGATCATTTATAAAGGAAATACACTACCATTTCTGCTAGGTCAAACGCATGACCCACGGTTATCACTTCCCATTCAAGTTGAAATCACAAACATTCTAAAACTTGCTGAAAAGCCTACTGATAAGTGGAAGGGGAGTTGACAAATGGAACTCAAATCTCATTCACACTTGTCACAGCTTTCGCATTCAAACAGATTCAGCAGCCAACGAGAAAGAGAGCACAAGACTTGGGTGTTTGATGTGTTAAAATTGCACTTAAGGGTGATTACAGTATATAACAAACAACACAACGACCAATGAATTTGATTAAACGGACACTCATCGTAGTCGAACTTTGTGTGTTACCTCGAACCCAGAAACTGCTTGTTACTTCAACCAAAGAAGATCAGCTTGTCCGTGTCATCTCACATTGTGTCTATCATTCTACATGTAACAGCAAAGAAAGTTACGTGGGCAGAACCAAGAGGTGTTCGATCTCCAGAGTGAGGGAAGATTTGCCTCAATGGGTGCGGAAGTCCGTATTAATCACCAAAGAACGGGAATGTGGTTGAAACATGCAAGCAACCAGTGTCCACAGTCACAAGACGCATCCCGACCACTGGTCACGCTATTCACTCGGTTTGTGCATTCAGAATCTTATCACGCCATCCCACTCCACGAATCTTGCGGTTGTTGCGGCTGCCGTAATCAATTGACTGAAGCCGTCCCTGTGTATTCAGACACAATTGTTTGTGAGCTTGACTATGCCCTGGATTTAGTGACCTTTCCTAACACACTGATGGACTGTTCATTCCACCCATTTTCTAACTGTTCGAAATAATAAGCCGTTTCATTTTGGTGTAAATTTGGTAATGAAGGGTCAACACGAAAACCTTGTATCTACCAGCTTTCGTGTTCTAACGGCTTTGTACAAAGTTCTGAAGGAAATAAACTGTTTCTAGTTTCAAGCTAACGAGCTCTAATGAGAGCTGAACTCGAGTCTAGTGCTTATTTTCGAAAGAGTCTTCCTGGAAAGTCTACCTGGATGCGGAGGTTGGGATCAGATATGAGTGATGTCCAAATTACAATCAAAATGTCGCCCAAACTTATGCCGGGTGAGAGAAATCTTTCCTCACCAAACGGTTATCGCAGCTAGTTTAGGACTGGACAACTCCGAACGGAGTCACATTTGTGTTGCTTTTTATCAAATAATCTCTTTCATTCGGAGCAAAAAGTCAACAACACGTCCCAACGAATGAATGTGATAAATTGGACCAAAGGTCATTTATTACGAATAGCTGTCTACCGTTTGTTGAAACCAGACAGAGGTCAACAGGGACTACATAAAATGAGTAGGTTACATACAGACAAATTCACAAGAAGGAATGTAAGTTAAATCATCGGTTTAGTAATTTCAACTTGGACAAGATGTCTCATTCAGAGTACATTTCTTTAGAAGTAACGAAGATGTTGACAACATCCCGGCGGAAGACCACCTGAGGTGATTGAAACGTAGAATGTTACAAACTGCTCATAACGTTGTGCTGTTCTCACTCCGTTTAGAACTTATTGTTGGATTCTGTCTCCAGGAAATTGACTAACTAGACATAATATATAATATAATATATGATATAATATAATGAGTGGGTTGCGCCAAATATGAGGTTAACGACGCAGTGGTCAGCAATGCTGTTTCCTTAGCGCATAGGTCGGAGCCCAAACTCAAGGCCGAGTCAATTCTAAGTCGAGACTAGTGTGCAGTGTTTTTATCTGCAAGAGGCTTAAAGAAGAGCCTTTTCTTCAAGCAGAATCTTTCATCGACTATGAAGGATTGTTGCTCTTTCTCAAACAAACTTAAAATAGTATTACAGAAACAGCTGAATTTACCTTCACTGTGTGATTAAGTCACAAAAATGTGTACGTTTCCTTTGAGCACTGTGATATATAGGGTTTTCTATGCAGTGTGTGAACTGTATTGACGGTGGTCAGAGACTTCTAATCAGTCAACGTATTTCGATTTGATGGAAAACAGTTTATCGCCTTGGTTATACGTTTAAAATTTTCCATTCAACTGTCTAACACAAAACAAAAGTTATCATTGTAAGAGGTAAGACCTTCTGAAGATAATTAGCAGTTTGAATTCCGTTTTCGAGTTACAGTGCCCTAAAGTTTTCTCAACTGTTTACAACATAAAAAAGGTAGAAGAATTTTTGTGAATGGTAAAATTGCCATCTCACTCATATTACTCACAGCAGTTAATGGTTTTCGATAAATGACACTAGAGTGGATCTCCGCCCCGTGACAAAGCTTATCCATAGCATAAGTCCACGGCAACATCAGGATTCGTACTGTACACAATGTAATTTCGAGACAATCACTTTCACTGCTATGCCACTAAACTCATAGTTGACGCACGTAAGTTATGCTACCTGAACGATCAATCCTGTCTGCTTATGCGTGAAATTCAGGTTGATTAGAAGGTGGTAGCAAAACGACAAGAACTTCGTCAACTGCTAGCAATCTGCACCTTCCGTCGAATTGTGGAGGATTTGCAGTTTCCTGGTGTTTGTGTACAAAACGGACACATTAAACAGTAACTAGGTTGATGAACCATCGGCTGCTCAAACACGGGGACTGAAAACACCGAAATAAAGAACTTTGGAACTGTCTCGCACATAAGCTCTGTGACAAGTGGCTAAAAGGGGCAGATTAAACGACATGAGTGAATGAGCAGTGACCACAATTTATTTTACTGAAGCAAATGTGTTAAACTTGCCGTTTGGTTATTTAGTAAAGTTTCTCTTTCCAAACCGCTTTAAGAACTTATCAACCAAAAAACTGTTTATACAACCAGCTGATTATAATGTTTGCTGCCGTTGTCAAAAAAATGATATATGTATTTATAGTAGCATATAATTTTCCGGTAATTCTCATGAGGCATATACAATCACGAGAGATTCATCAGGTTCATGTGTCAAACAAAAGCATGGTTACACGCAATGGTGATAGTCACGGGAACTGTGGATGACTGTCTACCCAGGTGGTGGGTTTGTATGTGAGTGAATGTGTTGTGTGTGTGGTGCTATGGTGTGTGTGTGTGGCCCTCAAGCCTGACCTTTTCTGATACCTTGGCGTGGTGGTCAGGCCTGCGTGTTGTTTTGATCCGGAGGGCTGTGCTGACTGGGTCTTCGGTCCTTGCAGGTTCAACCTTGAAAGATTGGCCAAGGGGGGAGAAGGAGCCAGATAAAAGCAGATGCGTGCGTATGTTGTGCGTGGTGACTATGTGTTGTGGCTCCTTCGTGGTTCCGTTGGGAAAGCTGCATGTTTTTGCCTTGACTGACAGTATGTCTGCCTGCCTGGATCGTGTGTACAGTGTTACTGTTCGTGTGAGTGGGTGCTGGATTTGTTTTGATATGGCTATCGATCCTCTCCTTGGTGCAACAAGACGTCAAATCTCCGTTTGCTCTCGCCCCAGATTTGCCGGAGTTGCAGAGGGCTATCAGCCAACTGCGCAACGGGAAGGCTGCAGGCGAGGATGGGCTGCCAGGTGAGGTCCTGAAGAATGACGGGCCGGCGTTGGAACGCGCTTTGCTCCAACTGGTTCACTCCATTTGGGAGCACAAGACAATGCCATAAGACTTCAAGGATGCCCTTATCGTACCCTTGTTCAGAGGCGAGGGTAGAAAGCAGTGCACCGACAGCTACTGAGGTATCAGCCTGCTGAGCTGTGCAGTCAAGATACTGGCCAGAATCCTCCTGAACCGCTTGAATGCGACCGTTTTGAAGGAGAATGTTCCCGAGAAGCAGTGTGTATTCCGGGCGAGCCGGAGTACGATCGACCTGGTGTTTGCTGCTCGACAGCTTCAGGAGAAGTGCCGAGAACGGAATCAGCCCCTGTATGCCCTGTTCGTTTACTCCACCAAGACGTTCGATTCCCTGAGCCGCGAGGCTCTGTGGACGGTTCTTGATAAGTTTGGATGTCCAGGTAAGTTCGTCAATATTGTTAGATTGTTGCATGTGGGCATGAAGCCGAAGGTGCAATCGTGTGGATGGACCTCCGATGATTTTGACATCGTCACTGGCGTGAGGCAGGGTTGTGATCTAGCCTTAGACCTATTTAGCTTATGTTCGACTGCCGTGGTAACGGTTGCTATTCAGAACACTTTAGAGGATGGTGTGGAGGTCGAGTACTAGACGGAGGGGCGGCTGTTGATGTTTCGGCGCCCCAACCCGGCTACAGACCTCAAAGATGCACATGCTTCTGTTCGCAGATGACAGCGCATTGCTAGCTCACAATAAAGAAAAGCTGCGACGTCTGGCAACAGCCTCCGCTTCGGCAGCATCGAAGTTTGGATTGGACATCAACACAGGTAAGACGCTTTCGTTCTTTCAGTCTTATCCTGGTGGATGTGCTGCTTGTGTACCTCCACCCTAAATTCGCATCGCTGGAGACATTGTGAATGGCTGCGGGGGAATTTCGCTACATGGTAAGCAACTTGTCGACAGATCTGTCCGTGGACCGCGAGCTGAGAGCGCGTGTGGCGAAGGCTAGTGCTGCTTTTGGACGTCTTGAAAGGCGTGTCTCGAAGAATCAAAGCATAAAGATGGCCACCAAGCTGTGTGTTTATCGTTCAATGGTGCTGTCTATCCTGATGTACGGCAGTGAGACGTGGACATTGTATTAGCTATCTGGGCCACTTCCATGTGCAGTGTATGAGGTGCATCTTGGTATTCGATGGTCGGACATGATTCCGAACACTGAGGTACTGCGGCGAGCGGACATGGACGGGATGGAAGCCATGTTGATGCTGAACCAGCTCCGTTGGCTCGGTCACGTCCGTCGGATGGGCGATGACCGTATCCCGAAGCAGTTACTGTACGGACAAGTGACGTCAGGTAAGCGAAATCCCGGTGGTCAAAAGCGGAGGTACCAGGATGTTGTGCAGGTAAGTCTTTCACGTTGTAACATTGATTTTAGATGTTGGGAAGATTTGGCGTTGAACCGGACGACCTGGAGAAATACGGTTCGGGCGGGCGTCCGAGTGTTCAACGAGCAATTATTGCGTAGTCGCGAGCGGAAGCGTGCGGTACGCAAAGTAAACATCAGTGCCATAGGTCGCAATGACGTGACTATATGGCGTTGCGATGTGTGCAGCCACGAATGCGCTGGCCGTTTGGGGGTGGTAGATCACCAACGTACTCATAGTAAACCGTCGGCGAAGAGGCGGCGAGTACGTTAGGCTCCGGTCAGGTAGGTCATATCAGTGTATTCATTATACTTATGTTGATCACTGCGCCGGCCAACATCCTGGTCATTGACAATTAATCCGCTCTTCTTTACAGAAATTCGAGTGTCTGTGGTCTTCTATCCATTCTTTTCTTCGGCTTAGTTAGTGTATTGTATAATGAGTGGCCTGTCTGGCTTTTCGTAGTTCAATGGGAATTTTGCTTTTCATCCCTATATTCTCTGGGATGCCATAACCTGCACTCATATACTGCAACGCTTCTTGTATTACACTTCAGAAATCTTTCTTCCTAGTTTAGATCTCGTCATTGCAATCTCTCTGTGGTTAGTTTCCGAGAGATAGGGGTATCCTTACCTTATTAGCCAGTCAACTGGCTAACCAGCATTGGCCGGCTGGACAGAATGGTCCCACTTGCACACACCCCGTTCTTATTCCTTCTGGTTTACACCGGATATGTGGTGTGTGGCTGGAACCGCAATTGGTGCATCGCAAGCCAATTGCAGTGATGGCTAAGCGCAGGCGTCCATTAGCTTCGGTCACTGTGACAGGCTAATCCGAATCGGGTGCCTTCAACCGTGTGTTTCTATGACCCGTGTGTGATAATGTGTTAATCGGGTTACTGGACCACTGGGTTTCAGGCGGTTCACCCCTAGTCGGCCACGGGAGGTATAGGGCTTGTATGATTTTCTTTTGGACGCACAATTGGGGTTTTCAGAGGTTGATAGCGATCGCCTGTTCCGCCGACAACAGTCTCTCCGTGACAACTCGGAATGGGCTTAAAACACTGTAAACACTTTTGAACGCTGTGTCGGGCGTGATATGATGACGCGTGTCGATCAGGTGCGATCCGATAATACTCGAGATTGGTATCGTCATCCCATTACCTAGCCATTTCGGAAGATGTTCACGGATCCTGTCTGATAGTCGTCGAGTAGTTTTTCCAAAGTAGCCAACATGAAAACAGCAGGTTAGAGAATAAATACAGAATGACGAGGAAAAATTCGGTAATCTATCTTTAAGATATGACACCCATAGGGGTGAGCAGTTAAATGAGATCATTCGTATAGCATTGTAGTTCTCCGCGAAAACATTTGTCAGCCTGCGACTGATCACTTCACTTGCTGCGTCGCCTTCGAATGTCACACTGATAAAAATGGGCTTGTCTCTTTACTGTCTCCATCGCTGGCTGCATATCTTTACATTCCATATTCCTTTCTAAAAATCTCTCTGGATAATCATTCTGACTCAAATTCCTTGTAATTCGTTGCCTTCGCTCTATCTCGATCCATCGTTAAGACAGCCAATCAAATTTCGTTTTCGTTCTAGTGAAACAAACCTTGAAAAGTTGGTGTACTTTACCATCCACTTCGTTTTCCTGTGAACGAATCTTCGTAGGGAACCGTCCAGTCTACGGTGCAATGGAAAATCAAGGAAAGACAATATGTCATCTTACTCCTCCTCCAGTGTAAATTGTATGTTCGGGTGTGCACAATTAAGTGAGAATAAAAGACCTTGCGCATCAGTGGAACCTTTGATAACGCCGAATATCTCATCTTCATAGCGTCCATAGAACGGCAGCTCGGAAATTGTCGCCCTCAAATGAATAAGTTCCACTTTGGCTTTAACTACGTCTGCCAACAACGGGCCTAATGGGGACTTCATAGCTGCTCCATGTTTCTGTCCACATATCTCATCGCTGAGCTGAAATTGGACGTTGTGTATGCAGGAGAATATTAATTCCCTCAGATGTTCCACCGGAATACCAACTTATATTTGATTCTCTTTTAAGTATTCACATAAGTATTCAACTGTTTCCTTAAGCGGCACGTTTGTGAATAAAGACGTGACATCTGAGGAATTCCACGAACTGGAATGTATCTTTCAGACTAAATAAAGTTATTCTTGCTCTGACTGGTTCAAGTATTGAAACTAGCCATCTGGCTAGACTGTGGTAATATGAAATGTTCATGCCAAGAATTGGGCTTAATAGAACCCCATCTTTGTGAACTTTGGAGAGTCCATACAGTCTTGGAATGATCGTACCAATTAGTCTGGTTCTTTCAGAAACAACTGCATCAATCAGGTCAGTCCGCTTCATCTTATCTTCCTCTGATTCCATTTTTCTGAACTCTGGTTAATCAAAAAATATATGACTCATTCTGTCAACATATAGTCTGCTTTGTCTAGCACTACTAGTCCATCTCCTCTATCTGGTTTGGCTAAGATGATGTTTTGATTGATTTGTAGCTCTTTTAGCGCTTCCCTATGGTTTTTCTTCAATAAAATGCACCTGAGTGTTACGGTATCTTGGCATTTAGAGCAGGCATTCACAAGGGTAGACTTGTAGTGTTCCGTATTATATTCTGAGGATGAAGTGAGTTCGTCTAACTGTTGATACAAGTTTTAAAATTGAACCGGTATGTCTATTCCGTTATGTTTGACTCTTGGAGAACAAAATTCAGGGCCTAGCGATAATACCTCTAGAAATGTACGATTCATGACAACTGATGAATAATTGTGGACATACCGTTGGGGATTACTGGGTAATGTGACTTGAGGTTTGATCGAGTTCAATCTATTGAGCAATTGATTCCTCTTCTTTTCCGCCTGCTTCTCTATCTCCCTTTCTAAATATTCCTCGAATAGCGTTCTTCCCTCATGCGAAAGTTCTTCGGTGGCCAACGCTTGCTGTGGCTGTTTTCGTTTAAGAACATACAGTTCAGCAGCCCATTTGTCTCGTTTGTTCTAAGCATGACGTTGGAGAGACTTGGCGGTAGGTTGTACTTTGTTACGTCTCAACACACTCCAGTAACACTCTGGATGTTCCTTTCTTTCAGTACAATTTTTGAGAAAGTTGAGCAAAGATTTTGCCTCTTCGATTTTGGTGTTAAAGTTCACGTACTCGTTACGTTTCTTCACCAAGGTTGAGTCTTTTAATTCCTTCAGTTTCTTCACTATACCCAGGGTATTCATAAGAAGTCGACGTTGCAAACAGCTGTTTTCAGTCATTCTTATCAGGCATACGCAATTACAACAGATGTATCATATATCAAACAAAACATTGCTATGCGCAATGGTGACATTCATGGGAAATGATGTGTAAACGGCCTGGAACACGTTATCATACACGGGTTATAGAAACACAACAAATCCACACACACACAAACCCACCACCTCCCTGATAAACAGTCATCCACAGTTCTCACGACTATCATCATTGCGTACAGCAATTCTTTTGTTATGAACCTGATGAACCTCTTTTAACTGTATATTCGTGATGAGAATTACTGCACACAGCCGTTTGAAACCTCGACTTCTTATGAATACTCTGGATATATTTTCAAGTTGACCATCACTCNTGTGAATGGTGGTCAACTTGAAAGTAAACCACATCCCCGACTAATCATCGGTACTCTGGGTATAATGAAGAAATATAACTTTTTATGAAATATCAATTGTGGTTCAAAGACAGAAGTCGTTATCTGCCAAACAGTTCGATGTGAACGCTCGAAAACAATAAAATGCATTAAAATATAGTGATGGACGATTGGTGTTACAAACCGGATCAAACAGTGCAAGCCTGACAAAAATGTTGCCAGCACAGACAAGATCGGCAACATTCAAGTTCTCACTAGCCTTTCACATGTGTCAATGTATGTGGCTTGCACTGCGTAATCTGCAGTTTCACCCACGAAATCATAACTCATTTTTTACAAGCCTAAAAAGAAAAAACAAGGTGAGCGAGAACTTCTGTGATACAGTTAACCAAGGGCGGTGAGCAAACTAGGAGTCAAAAGACAATCAGACTCTCAAGCGTTAAGTTATAAGCTAGATATATCGAAAAATGCACGATGTTATGACACACTTGGAAACAGAAGAGGTTATTTGCGCAATCAATTGAGACAGGAAAGTAGACACTACTGCCTTCAAATTTCGGGAAGACAAAAGTAGATGGATTAAAACTGACTAGGAAACCAAAGGAAATTTAAAGTGCACAATACACCAAATGCTGCGAATAGTAGCAGGCCACCGGGATAACTCTGAAGGGAAAGGCAAATGACCTACTAGCCGGCCAAGTTCGTGAGCTGATACGAGTATGGGTGATAAAATCCGGCTAACTGAACTACTACCCGTATTTTGAAGGTTTGTTCTGTTGTGTCAATCAAGTCATTTCGACGCCGTCAGTATGTTCATAACTGCATTCATAAGTGCATCTTATGGCTAGCTAGTGACAATCTGAAGCTTCTACGAATTCATTATCAACCGTTCACTCACATTCACCTCTACGGATTTATCGCTCATTGAGATTTCAGAGACCCGTCCCTGATTTGAATAACATTGAAAATTCATACACACTTGCACAAACAAATTAAAGACAAAAAGTAAATTACTGATTAAGAAAATAGTTTTGCTTGCCCTAAGACACAGATATGTACAAACTCAAAGCCTCTCAAGTCAGTGATGTAGTTTGTCACGATGTCCTCAACCTAGCAAGCGATGCCCGTCTACCTTATTGACCGAAGCAATCCCGACTTTTATCGCCCAATATGACACCATCACCCAACTTCTGTGCAATTTTCTGTATTCGAAACCGGGCGAATTCAGCAATGTGGAGCGCACGATTTCATTCTGATATCATCTGATCTTTGAACCATACGCACTTCTTCAGTATTCTCATAAGCGCCTCAGTTGTATTACTCGCTAAAGAGATGAAGTTATCGACGTGGGTGAGCCTATCAACTTTAGTGGGCGATGTGTATACATGCAAACCTTCAATTAAAACTGAGACAATTCTATGATTGTACGTTGCATTTTAAATCATGTAAAACACATCTCATGCAAGAAGGTATGCCATTTTGCAAGGTTCCATGCCTTCTGAATGATATCCACAGAAAAACTTCGTAACACAATGCCCTCCGTGTTTCGAGGCTCCGTCCTCCCGCTACCTATCAGCGGCTCCAACCATCAACTGTCCACTCTAAAATACGGCGCACCAGATGATTTAAAATAGATTGTAGATCACTAGGGTATTCCTGACGAAAGATTCTTAATGCCCGGAACTCTTAATATGGCTAGCTGGAAGGACGCATTTCACAATCGAAACGAGGATACAGAGCTCTCAAGCGTTGACAAATTTCACTGAAACCGTATTATGGCTAAAATAGTTCTGTATGTCATGGCAAACTGAAATCAAAGGTGCTGTTCAGGTTCAAATCTATCCGGACCGATGAATGATGATGAGTGCTGATGTTTCTGTTTCTCTGATAAACTGAAGTTAAAATCGGTACACCCACCATTAGTTTGGAAACCCGGATGGCTAAGCGGTACTGATAAACAAACGAATAGGTTAAACGCGATAGAAACAAGATCACTACTGTGGTAGTTTTCATCTGAAGAAGAGAACTGCTTATACACGCCAGTCTCAAACAGCTTGTTCAGGTTTTATTATATAACTAGGGTGTGCAGTCAGCTTACACGATATTTCATCAATGAATTCGAAATCCGGTGGAAAAACGGGCTGGAAAGACGGTCACACTACAGACACGACCTTCAATTTTTTTCATTTGAATGTACTTGTTTAGACAGTTTGATATGCTCTCACGAGTGCAAAGCTCATTCCTCAAATGATTCCAGTTTCCACTTCTTTTTCTTCTGGAATGGCGGTCAGCAAAATAAGTCAAATCAGTTGATTCTCAGAGCCGCGCTGAACAGTCTTTCAGTTAAATCAAGTCCATTATGGGTGGTCAAATGAAAATTGATCAGTGAAAAGTGGGCAAGCTCACCAGGATTTATGCCACATTGCTAACCACATAACAGTGAGTTAGTTCAGAGGCTTGTATCCGTGAGTATACAACAAAACTTTTCTCACAAATGCAGCACTGTTTTCTTCAGAAAAAGAACGGAGGATAGACGAGTTGCTCAGTAACAGATTACTTTGATGGGCCAGGTTTTAGCGGTGGGTGCCTGCTCAATTCTTTTTATGGTCAAACTGTCCGAAACAGCTAGGAGAACTATTGTGGCTCCAGGTGCATCAAGTGAGCACAGCCGCAACGAACTTAGGCCATATGCTAGCAAGCTATATTGGGCTCCAGTTTAAGCTCTTTGATTTCCATGCCATCTTCCTGATTGATCTCTTACAAGTGTCACAAATAAGGCTGATTTTGACATGCTATCTCAAGCTAATATCTTTTTCTCACCTAAATTATTGAGAAGTATTCACATTTTATGGTGTCCTGACGATTCAGTCTGTTCATTATTTCATTCATCATTCTTGTTAGCTTTTGGGTGATGGTACGATCTCCCGAAGAGATCTGGGCACAGGGAGACAGCTATGGTTTCACTCATCACCAGATGTAAGTTTTCAGCAGACAGTGCAATTAGCACTTAACTGCTCAGGCTGTTCAATTCTAAGCATAGTACAGTTGTGAACTGTGTACAACAAATTAGGCGTAGCTTTGTTTTTAATTAACAGTCTATTCAGAAACTTTTTTGGAATCCAATTTGATTTTTTTGATGTGTTGTGATTTTTAAGGCAGAGGATAGTTTGTCCTCTGATTACGTTCTTTGTGGAAGAAGAGTTACTTCTCTTCAGTTCTGTTCAGGTTAACAATATGTTTCATAATTTGACTGGCAATTGAAAGTTTCTATCTGAATTAACTCTTTTTGTCGCATTTTGTCCGTTAGCAACAACGGTCGTTAACTGTTTTTTTAGTAAACAGTCGTTCATTTTAACGATTACCCAGCAAGGTACGAACTGACTAACAACTAGTTAGTCGTGTAACGATAGTATACATATTGCGTACACCTTGGATCGTGTGTCCATTAATGGAAACACTCAGAGTCTAGCGTTGTCCGTATAGGATTTTGGTACGCATCTGTCAGTGTGCTTTGACATTCTATTCAAATGACCGCTGACAATATCGCTGATGATCGACGCTTATAGCTGACACTCGACTGCACTCATCGAGACAACTTTCGGCTTAATGTTAGAGTAGTTTGGGTCGAATTGGAAGCCATGTTTAAAGTAGTGTCAGAATTTGTTTCTTGATTAGTCGCTAACATTCAGTAATAAATACGGTCTAAGAAACGGTAGTTACAAACTAGCCAATAGTGAACGGACACTTAGAAACGTCTGTTACTGACTAAAGGACTATCAGAAAGAGCTAAACTACGACGGACAACCGCATTAGCATTCATGGGGGTGAACAGATTATTCTTCCCTTTCACACGTCTGTAAAATTCACAGCATGGCAAGTTTGTAAACAGCTGTATGCGGTCACTGGTTTCTGTGAAAACACTTATGCAAAACGTGTGTGATTTGTATGTTGCAACTAAAATTAAAATTGTGTTATCCGAAACCAACCACTGGTTATCGGTAAGTCAAATATTGCTCAACACATTTAATGACTTCCGTTTGCTCTATCTCGAAAGAAGTCGTAGTAAGATTGCCTATAAAACTAACAAGACATTTGCTATCATCTCTAGAGGGGACCGGACAATCTGAGCATTACACGCAAGTGAAGTGGTTGCATATGATAAACTGATCATGCCTGGTGTGAGATAAGTGACCAAGAGAGTCGCCTAGTCAAACAGTGGTCAGAGTTCAAATTCCGGTTGTAGTAATAGGATGCATTAGTGAAGAGCTCTGACAAGAGTAACACTCGAGTCCAATGCTTTCTTTCCAAAAGGAATGAAGGAATGTTCTACGGAACCACGACGTATGCGATAAGTTGTGAGTCAGATTTTAATTCTATTAGCCAAAATTCCTTACTACTCTCTATCAGGTTGCATATTTAGATCCAGCAATCACATGGGTTAATGAATGCCTCGCAAGATGCGATGGCTAACAGGCTGGATGATTGCGTGTGTACATGGGTGTGGCGCACGTGCCTGGCATGATACAATTCAGTGCTTACATTTGTGAAGCTTTCAAGAAGATTCAGAGCAAATGACCAACAGAGGTGGAGAGTATATGTCAGTCGTTCCCGCACACCATCGCAATAATTCCAAATTATGAAGAAGATGGCCTGAGCAACGCCTCACCAGTTGTTTATCAGTTCATACACTTCCTTTTGTAAATCACCTACAATAATAAAACTGCCGCATCTCAAGCCACCGATCGATGACATGCTTTGTATCCATCTGAAGACTGCTCATAAGGAGCTAAGTAGATCGATCGATTGTGCACATGGCAAACTTTGTTCACTCAAGACAGGGAGAATGGTTTACAATGTATTCGACCCACTTTTAGTGTGGTATTGTTTGGGCACCATGAACTGAAGGTGACCTTCGCAAGAGAACTGCAGGCGATAAAACATCACAGGACAGATGCTAAATTGTCCGATGGCTGAACAATATAGTTTTGTGAAGTGAGACATTGCCATGGCGATATATTTTTTGATTAAACAAGTTACTGTCATGAATCTTATTCTTGTTCCCAGATTATTTTTGCTTATCTTCTCATGTAAGTGAGTATTGTAAAGCACACTTTTTTAAATTTATGCCCATAACAATTATTACAGTACGCACGATTCCACAATTTGAAGCACACATCAGCTGATGAAAACACCCCCAGGAAAAATGAGTGGTTTGAACGACCAAAATCTACACGGCACAATGGTCAACAGCGTTGCCAGATGAAACCGTGACAAAGATATGCACTACTGACGAGCTCTAAGGAAAGCGAAACTCAGTCTGGTGCTTCTTTTAGAAACGGGACGACTGAAAAGTCTATGGGAATGTGACAGCTGCGATCATCTGTGGCTGGTTTTTGATCCAAATAAAAAATGTACTTAAGTGTATCTTTTGTGTGTACAATAAAAAGTGCCCAATTCACAGTTTTTGGTCACAGTCAAATCCAAAAATTTGTCCACAATATCTAGGTCGTCCAACATGGTCGGATTTGTTGTGCTTACGTAAGTCTGAGCAAAATCAACTGACAGATCTACTATCTTACCGAATCAACTCGTCTGCTCATAACTGCTCGTGTTTCCAAACTTCTCAACGTCTTTGTTTACTCAAAAAAGAATCAGCATTTGAAGTTTGTTTATTTAGTGGCATTGCTTGAAATCACGCTTTTATAATCAAATCAAACTCGGATAGCTGGAGTGCATCTGAAGGGTGATTCTCAAGTATACTGCTGCAGCTACGTAAAAATACTTTCGAAAAATTTGCTGGAACACTTGCTCTGATGATATATTATATGCATGATTAAATGCACCGGCATCGTAGCTTCCGTGATCGTTGAGTAACAGTGGAACGACCGACGGTAATACACAAGGACACTCGTGAAGCTAAGTAGGGTTTATTTATATTGAACAGTTAAATTGAGTTATGCGTATCGTATGGTGCTAACCGGCGTAACATTGGTTGAACATACACGATCACACATACCGTGAATTTAAGGGGTGCGCATAACAAAATAGATGGCGAGAGTGAAGTCACATAACAGTACACAAGTAAAATAATCGTTGAGTATCTAGATCAACTTGTCGCTTTAACTCGGTTACACTGTGTGTGACTGGTCGTCTACTTATCAGGCCAGACTCAATGTCAACAAAGGCTGCTCATGAACAGGGGTATAGGAAAATAGGTTCAGTTGATACTACTCCAGCAAATTGTAGGAGACATCCCCCAGTGTGATAAATAACGTACACATTAAAATCCCCGAGAAGACTCAGTTTGTTTCACTGAAGTTTTCGACGACCGCTGAAGCGGAATTCTGTTTCTTTGTTAGTTGGTCTGCCCAGTCACTTTTCTACTATGCATTTTAACCGCCATTCAGTGACTATTCTTCTCATTGTTTTGCTTTCCTGAACTACAGAAAGTCTTACGGTTCACATGGAATATGATAAAATCTCTCCGGTTACCTTCCTCAATGGAAATAGTAAGTGGATCTGTGCACAGAATGCCACACAACCAGACCGTGCACTGCGTTCCAGAAATAGTACCGTTTAGACACTGTAACAGCTGTTTGGAAAACCCGTATACGACCATTTTAATGTACTAATTTTTGTGTACGGGATGTTTAATATCACTGTACAATTAATGTCTTTGAGTGAATGTCCACGTACCCCATTTCATTTAGAAGATGTGAGCTTTACATTTCCAGACGACACACCTGAACGATTGGCTTTATTGTAAGTGAGGATAGTGATTCTAGTGGCATAGCAATGGTTTTAATAATTCTTGTGTGTCAGTTGTAACAAAAACATGTTTGCCAAAGGCTCAGCATATTTAATGGAGTGGGTAAAATATTAAATTGTTATAGAGTACACGTTCTCAATGAAGTTCTAATTACATACAGAATGCAGTAGTTAATTCACATGTTAGCACGCAACAGTCAGGTTACTTCTGGCTGGTTAGTTTGTAATTGTGCCTACCGGTCTTGCTTCAGTTAATCCGGTGTTTTAAATCTGAACAGCATACAGAGTGATCATCTTGATCACCAGTCTTTTACAAACAAACCTCATGTGACGACCAGACATTACTCTGGACGGCTAGCGATGTAACACCTTCGTCGTGTCCACAAAGAATTGTGTGTGGGTTGAAATTGACGGCGCTTGCTTCTCAAGGACGCCACTCCAATTTAAACGCAGTACACCCTTGGGGAAAGTTTTTCATGGTGGTATTAGAAACTACAACTTGAAACTAATAAAATCAATCAGGCGGAAGAAAACTCCATTAGAAATTGTTTCAAAAGACGAAGTGAAGCGAGTAACCACGTGAATTTAGGTAGGTCTCTCTCTGCAGCTGTCTAAGTCAGACGGAATCCAACTTTGAGTGAACAAAAGTAACTGTTGAATAACAATCACGCTTGGAGAATATTTGCATCGGTCGTATCAGAAATGGACAGAAAATCCTTTCATTCTCACAATATTAGAACAAAGCATTCACAGTTAACCCAGACTTCCACATCCCGAATAGTTTTTTGGCAAGCCCGGTTTCAAAGGTTCGTTCGCTGTCAAGTCTTCTTCGATATCGGCTATGATCTTGTGGACACTAAGGTCATGTAGATTGATCGTGACTACGAGACCTGTGTATTCCTCCCTAATCTACCATATGACCTATGACTTAAGTCTGATGTTCAAGCGTTTAACCGCATTGTTCACGAACAATGCTAAAAATGGTAAACATTGGACACAAATACTCCATTGTAAATGGGATTGATTTAATCTAGTATGGTTCGATTGACGAGAACCTAGCATATTCTTCATTAAATGGATGTTCACTTGCACTTCCATCGTAGGATCCTTCGCTGTGATGTGTTGAGTCTTAAGAGAGTAGTTCGTTCGCTTATGAAACATTAGTTGACCAGATGTTGTATTTACGTGATCTGATTGTACTTATTTTTCACACTGACTGTTTCGGTTACCAACTTGTTTGCCCAGCAATGTTTCACGTCATTCACTAGCATACTACAATGATTACGCACATGAGTGGACCGACATGTGCACCGATTAGTCGGCTTTTCCAAAGTGATGGAGCTTGAAGTCATCGAGCGTGGCAAGCAGACTTAGTAGGTTGCAACATGTTAGGTTGAGTGTGTCATAATGTCTCGGTTACACATGACCGGCACTCAGACCATAAAACTGCAATAGAGTCTAATTCCCTACACATCCGGCATGACCGCCCTGTGCGCGTGGATGCATGAGTGATTAACACAGGTTTTCTCAGCATTCAGCCTTCCTCGCTTAAACAGCTGGGCCTGTAGGTGATGTCCACAGCGGTAGCTGATAGCCGGAAGCCAATACCCACGACCGTAGATTGGTTGTAGTCACCAAGCCTGGGTAACTTGGCCAGGGGAGTAGACCACCTAAACGGGTCGGCTGGTTTAGAAAAATCTATAGATACCGGTGATAAATCGGGCAGCAAACCTTCCTTTAATCTTACTCAGCAGTGTTGTGGACACTGAGAAGGGACACCGAAGTACGAGAATTTACCGTTTTTCCGTTCCCAGCGGACTACCCAACCAAATCAAATGTGTTTTACGCTAACTGATATTCTCCCCCTCGATTTGTACCGTGAAGAACGGAACTTACCGTTAGTTGTAACTAGTCTCAGTTTTGTTTAATACTGTCCACCAAGCTGAACAATTCTACGCAGATCCCCCAGAACCACGCCTTGCTACCCGCCAGCTTACAGATTGTTACCACCGAAACTCACACGAAACTTCGTTAGCTTTGTCCGCGACAGAGTGGAGCGATCGTATCCTGTACACAATTTTTGGTGGAAAGATCCGATCATTGACAACGAACGAAGAAATCATTTTAGTCAGGTGTCTTTATTACAGAGCCCGTTCAAACAGAACGCTGTCAGTTGAATGACCTAAGCCGAACTATTCTACCCATGTCTTATTTACGCATAAGACGGAAAAGACACGAGGAAAATAATAATGTTTACCGTTTCGAATAAAGTTACAAACTATAATTGATCCAACCTGCCTGTGTCTGGTCTTCATCTAGCTGAAAATTCCATGGAGAACAGTCGTTGTATACACCCACAGTACATTCCAGCCTTCATTTAAAGGAATAATCCTGCTTCCATTTTAATCAGCATGCTAATCCAACCAACACACTTCACTGATGGTTTCAGATAAAAACGAACCGGCTGTCATAGTGAACGGTCCACTGTGAAATTATCTGGTTTGTCCAAAATAATCCTATTTTCACCAACCCGATGTTAAGAGGATAAGAAAATATGAACGAAACAATACAGTCAACTGAGTGTCACTCACAATATGTCCATAGCTTCTACCGAGAGCCGAGTTGTTCCAAGATAGGACTTTTATTAAACCAGTAAGAGGGGCGCACTGCGGAACGTCAACAATTCATTAAAAAATAGTCTGATAGGCAGTCAGTGGTTCTAATTAGTGTGGGGAGGCTACAATTTACAATTTTGGCATCCTTTATATTCTGAACATCCGTTTAGCCAGGTTCTTTAGAACAAAAGCACATGACTCACAGGGAACTTGTTCTAAAGAGGAATGTATTACAAACCGTTTCGGCGTCAACAGTTGGAGGTAGTTCATCTAATATTGGGAAACTTAAGATGAAGTTGCGGGTGGCGCAGCCATTACTTATGCACACGCAACACTATTTATTGTTTGGTTTCTAGAGTTTTGCTAACAGGTTTGGGGCTGTATAATCACAATAGTAATAATGATAGTATTAACATCCTAACGAGTTGACTACCTCCAGAATTCGGACTGTATTTCAGATACCTGATTTTGCCGCCGGTTGCTTGATTGGCTGCCAGTTTGCATACTGAGTGAACCACTTGTGCATGAATATAACCACTGTTCGAAACACGGACCGAAACGTTCAGCTGAAATACGTCACACGGATGGTTGCATGCAACGCTCAGCCTTTATAAAACAAACTTACCGAGTCGACAGAGCCGAATTACCTACAGCTTACTGAGGCGGATAGTGTATTGAGTAGATAAGTGGCAACTCGTCATTTGTAGGTTGAAGACAATTTGCTATAACTTGCAATGTAAACACATTGGGTTTTCAAGCTTTCTTCTTGCGCCTGATAAAAAAGTTTTCTACCTGTCCGTCAGAAAGCAATATCTTGGTTCAAAAGTGCTGTTCATGTGTTGGACCAGCAGATCTGATGAGTTCGGACGAACAACATTTTAGCTAGACAGTGTTCTCGAACAATCGGTAAAAAACAAAGAACTGGAACATCCGGTCCATCCCGGTGGCTTTGCGAGAGATCGTGTAATGCAGCGTGTTTCAATGGTGTGTTCCAAGTAAAACGTCTGTGCAAACTGAACCCAGTCGCACAGACAACAGACGAATGTGTTTGGTTTCTTTTGTTTCAACCAATTGGGCAAATGATGACGGTCAGAAAAATACGTATAATCTAACCAATGTTTTTTAATGAACAGTTGGAGATTTGGCAAATTTTTAATTGAGAATCACTGACATTTGACCTCGGTCCTC
Organism: Paragonimus westermani; assembly: GCA_008508345.1. Classification (NCBI taxonomy): domain Eukaryota; kingdom Metazoa; phylum Platyhelminthes; class Trematoda; order Plagiorchiida; family Troglotrematidae; genus Paragonimus; species Paragonimus westermani. The sequence goes on along the minus strand of QNGE01002275.1, from coordinate 67,352 downwards.
ACATTCAGATGTGCTTTCCAACCGACCCTTCATGGTACCAAGCACTAGTCTCAATATCCGTTCTAGTTACAGCTAGTTAGCAGTGCAAATGTTAGCCATGATTAGGTAAAGAACAGGGGTCACGCTTTCACGAAACAACCGCGGAGAGTCTTAACGGGAGAGAAAACCCAAATTTTTCCAGGAAAATCTGGTACGAGCGTTTGTTTGTAAACAAAAACTGCCAGTAAATGTGACTAACGTTCGAAGTGAAATTACTTTGTCTGTTAAGTAATCGCAACATTATTACCCAGAATTTTTGTTCAGTTATTCCCAGGAAAACGTCTGCCAATATTAGGCCAAGTGGGATGTTCCTTACTAGATCATTGAGTTAAGTGGGCGAACGCTCTCACATTCAAAGACGGTGTTTTGTGCAGACAATAAGATGAGGTATCATAGATAGGCTAGATAATGAATAACACCGCGGCGATCAGTGCTATTCCAGGCACATGACTGTCAGGGAACAGCAGACGTACATCAGTAAATTGTGTTACTGTTGAACCTAAAAGTATATTACCCAGCGTTTGCACACCTTGGAATGTTTCGAGCGCAGTGTGCTTCAAAGATTGTACGAGTCACAACGAGTAAAGCAGTTAGTGGCGATGTGACAAAATGACTATATATCTCCACATGCATCTGAGATTCGGATAAGTAGATGTCATTGGACAAAATTCAATAGTGTGCATACTGTCTTGTCTTAGCCCTTCGAGCTTAGAGTGGATGTAATGTACGTGATTGAAACAACAATTGGTGCAACGCAAACCATCCAGGTGTCTCAGAGTCTCTCGCCTTCTAACACTGTGACAACAGAACTGCAGCAGCCAGTTGGCCCACATTTATATGCCACTTGGGTAGAACTTTGAACACTTCTGCGGAGCCGGCTGTGCCACCTAGTTGGACTATGCTTTTCAGAGGATGTAGGGACTTCAACTGAGGAGCAGTTTTACCCGGTAACTTGTCCGTGTGCGCTTCATATGTGTGCGAATATCCTGTTAGTTCATTGGTCCTGTTTAAGAGGATAAGGTCCATCGGTGGGTGCGTGCATAATTATGCACGTTAGAAATAAGTTCCATTTAGGTGATCGTAAGAGAGCGCATTCGGACTTAATGCTGCCAGCTTCTCCAGACGAAAGCACGTCCTTACTGTCTTAATTACTAATCTTTGGAAGCTCTGAAGAGCAGCCCCATGGACAACAAGCCCTTATGGTAGAAAAATGGACTCTTATCGTTGAGCGCGACATTTTGTACCCGATCCATTTTCCCAGATCTATAACTTGACTAATGCACCCTCCAAGCAGATACCAGATGCAGAACATAGTGCAACGATCACCAGTCTCTGGTGCATAACTATAACTAGTGGTTCTTTGTGTTCCTGAGAAACAGGTTGCAGTTCATGTAAAGTTACTTCAGCAGTATTCTCCGATATTGCATTCAGTGTCCAACAAGCAAGGATTTGGCATTTTAATACTTTTCCATCCAAAGATGGATTCCTTATCTTAAAGAAGAGCTACTCACTGAAGTCAGTAACACAGCTGTCACCGCCCAACACACTAGTAACGTGCCCATTAATAACCTAATATTTCACTCACGAATGCCGGTCTCGCCGGCGAAGCATTAATCGTAAAACCGTCATATTTTCTGATAGGCTGAAATGTTCCAATTCGGCGGACTCACACAGAAACTCTTCATCAAAAATGCCCAAATCCGAATTCTGTAGAAAATGCTGGTAGGATTTTGTAAGATTTTTTCTTTTATGACGCAGTCAGAAAAGTAAGTTGCAAAAGCCACTCACTCTGCAACGGTTTGTATACGATATGCTGGCCATATATGCTGTGTGTAAGTGGGATTTCCGAAATTATGCCGACCAGCTCTGTACAGTACTCAGCAGCCCAAACACGAACATTTCTTCCAACATGGAAGTTCGGGAGAATAACAAACCTACTTTTTAGATATGGGAATGTCTATCAGTTATGACTGATCCATTCCGAGTGTATAGGAAGCTTACTTGGACAGGACAGTATATCCATTTTCAAAGCTGTACACCAACACCACTCTAACGTGATCTCGTTCGAATCCTCTTCAGTAGGATTCGCGGAATATGCCCACTCCAGTCAATTGAGAAAGAATCGGCTTTTATCTATCAACGCTGGTACACAACTGCCACCGCACAAGACTGTTTCGAAATAGGCAGGGGAAAAGTCAAACAGTGAGTATCAGAATAAGTGTGTTCTAAAGTCGTGTGCGTAAAATTGCTATGAAAGTTAAGGGGTATGAACATCCTTATCTAACGTAGAACAAAATGTGTCGTCAGCGATGTGTAAAGCGCGGCAGAATTAAGACTGATCAACCAAATAACAGGGATACGTGAACATGGAGGAAAGACCTAAGCAAATAATTTGCCATGTTCAACATTGTCCATGAACTTACTTTTAATTGTGGAGTCACACACCTCGACCGCATGGTAAGAACTCCTGAGACAGGCACCGTGGAGCACATTTCAAAGTGGTTAGTGAACAAACAATCGACGCCGCTCAACCTTCTATCACATGACATGTGAAACGAGACACGCTATTTACATGGAGAATGCTTTCGTTTATTATATCGCCCAATAAGTATACATATTTCGGATTGTGCTGAAGGAGTTGCGATACATCTTATATAAACCTCCTGTTTGTGCACGGAAGCAGATGACACTTAATCTATCGGCATCATAGTGAGAAGGATTGGTAGTCATGAAATTAAACCATTCTCCAGGTGTTTGCTGTTGTTTGTATCATTACTTCGGTAGCTTAGCTATGTTGCTTACATAAGTTTGTTTTTTTCTCATGTCTTAACCTACTTACTATTCACCGCATATTGCCACCTGTGTTGCTATTGGGTCGACATTGCCCGTATTGAAAATCCGAATTTTTTAAACCATTGCGAACCATTCGAAAGTTATCAGTTTACTCCCGGTCTTGTGTGCTATTCCTACTGTAACCAATGACCGATTCTTACTCTACACCTATTTGCATCAGTGCTTATTTATTCGTTCACTTTGGATCGTAACCGATGCGATCAATCAAAATGTCTGTGCAGAGTGCATCTTACTTACACTTACTTGTGCGTTTTACATTCATCAACGGACCTAGCTGTTTTAAACACGATCCTCATGATCCAAGTTAGAGCAAATGGGCCATCATGATCACAACGTAAAAAGTCATTGGATTGTCGGCGAAAGTTTAAATAGGGATGACAAATCCTGGATGTCGAGGCATGAAGAACTACGTGAACTTTAGTCTCAAACCGAAATTACTCAGTCGACGACTACTGAAATGTACTGGCACACACATCCAAGATGACACGAAGGAAGGTTTCGCTTTCCACAAGATTTGTCTTTGTTGATGTCGTAGATCTTGTACTTCGCGGATTTTTATAGAATACACTTCAGTGCCATCAGAATAGTTGACAATAGAAACGCAATTTTTTCAGGATTTATTCCATATCCTACGAAATGCAGTATGTTATGAAACACGTTCCTTATGCACTGGAAACCATTATGATTTTCAGGCAACCGACGGTCTAAGACATACAATCAGAATTAGACTAGGGCAGCAATTCCAAAATACTTGAAACGCCTTTATACAATGATCTAAGTACTACATAGTCTGACTTCAATACGTTCTCAGTGTTTACTGTGTTGGTACCCATCGCTAAACGCTTGTCAGCATGCTCATCATATGCTGTCTCGATGACTGGTGAGTGTTTTGTTTCACAGGGTGGGTTCGCCATCCTAGGAAAAGTGTCCTTCACGGAATGTTTTAGTCGGGCTGTTCACGTGAGTTTACTTCTTTCCTTCATCCTGAGCCTACTCTTAGGTTACCGATTAGGTACCGTTCGTCACCGCGCGCCTCACTACGAGATCCGTAGTGACTCTATCGTTGTTTGCAACACACGACAGCTTATTCAAATGTGGTTTGTTCTGTGTGATATTCTTATGACAGCCGATAACTCGTTAGTATTTTACACCTATCTGAACTGATGACTGCCAGCTGATCATAGTCCCTGTGTCGTAACTGATGAGATCGGTTGAAATGTCTCTGCATAGTGCCTTCTGCATAATCCTACTTTCGTTTACTGAATTCATCTGTGGACACAACTACTTTAAGTACGAAGTAGTGGAGAGAATAATTAAAAATCACGCAAAAGTGATCAGAATCTAGCCTCTGCATAGAACCTTTAGACGACTTCTTCAGGAGGCAAGTGTTAGACTCAAGTTCTGCTGTTAGTGAGACCAATCTGCAGTGTATATCCTAGCCACAGTTAGGAATTGAAATGCGGTTACTTTCCCATTAGGCAGCCTGTTAACCACCACGTCTCTTCTTTTACAATAAACACAGCCGCGTTATCGAATGCGGGGGGCCGGTCCTACTTGTTTGTGAGGCTGCTCGTGTAAAATTCCACACTGATGCAAAAACTGTGGTCAACTGAGTGCATTTTAAATTACGCCAACCATGTCCCGGACTAATTCAGGGTAATCAAAGCATCATTCAAGTTTTTCGAGTTTCATGATTTTCATTTGATGAAAGTTCTGACCGTTATGTAGTCGGATAGAGTTCACAGGCCACTTCTTTCTCCTACTGAAGTCAACTGGTAAATAAGATTTTAATTCGTGAGCGACCGCAACCGAATGTTCAGATATAATCTGATCTTGCTTACCGTAAGACCAGTTACGTAGCAATCAACAAAGCTATCTGGTTAGAATGTGTCAGCTTTCAAAGCATATTGGTGGAAAAGACTCGCACTACTGAGGAGCTACAATAAAAGTTGGACTCAGGTCTACTGATACTTTACAGAAGGACGAATGGAAAGTCTTTTCGGATGTGCTAGATATGATCAATTCACACCGTGAGACGTCAACAAGTTCCGCCCCATAAATGGGCTCGGCAGACAATCCAAGACGAATTTGTGTTATCCGAGTTGTTGAATAGGTCAGGTGGCCAAGATACCATAGTACATGTCTGCAATAATTGAGAAACCTTGCATCTGGAATTCCCTGCATCCTGAGTAACTTATCCTCAACCAGGTATGCTAACTTCAGCCGATTACAAATATTGACAGTGAAAAATCAGGAAACAGAAAGAATTACTTTCCCTTCCACTTTCATTCGACTTATGAGCCTCGCCAATGCTCTGATTTTTGCTGATCACGCTTGACAGATACATAAGCTGAGAATCTGCATTTCAAATCATTATCATTTATGTATCTCATAAAATCCTTGGGACTTATAGGAAATTTACGAGAAAGAAGGAAACGTAGACTGATTGTGTACAGCTGAACATGCTACAATGCGTTCAGAGTCAATGCAAAACGATATTTACTTTCGGCTACAGAAAGCCAGAAAAAGTAATCTTTCAGACAGTGAAATCTCACAGTGAAACATATATATGGCCTACCGAACACACTGCAAACATGTTTGTGCATGGAGCAATCTATGACGGATTAAAACCAAAAATGGGACATCAAAGGTATATTTACTTATCAGCAACGATAATGTTGTCTGAAACCAGCCTGAATTCATCAAACCTGTGTTTGACCTCGTTACAAGTCACTATGTTGGTTTGTTCTGCAGTGCACACAACTGTGATTCAAAGAAGTACAATCTACAGTTCAGGCAACTAACTTGATACTGTAGCTCTAGAAACTTCCTTATAAGATGACTGTTTACACAGAATAAATGTAAACTTACTATTTGGAGACGAGGTGGATGGACGATCCTATGTGCTGAGTACAAGCGTGTCCTTACACACTTGTAGTGAACTAAGCCGTGCAACAGTTCACAAGGCTTGCTTGAATAGGGTTGTGAACGGGAAATTCTAACTAGCTCTGAGATATCCACAACAAATTTATTACAAAAGACAACAATCCTGAGGAAAGCCACCCGAGGTGGTTAAAACGTAGAGTAATACAATCTGTTAGTAACGTTGTTCTATTCTGAATCAATTTACCGTTAATACTGTAACCCGTGCTGTAGTCCACCTTTACACGTACTAGCTTAAGAGTTAAGGGCAGCAAAGTTTGATATTCGGCTCAACGTGAGGATTCATCGTCTAATTGACCTTAAGCGCAAAACAACTAATGAATAACCCAACCACCGGATTCGTCATCCAGATAAACAGTTTGGTGTTCAATTGGTCGTAGGTTTGTTTTAGAAAAGTCGTGTTCGTAGTAGCAACCGGAAGGTATTTAAAAACGACTAGCCTCAGTGAAACGCATACAATCGGGAAAGTTGTGATTATGCTCGATCCACTATTCCGATTGCCTGCAATTTTACGTCCTTTATCCAGCAAACCGAATGGAGTTTAGGCGTTGCACAGAAGCTATTAACTCGAGCCACAAAACCTGCCACTGTTCAACATACAAAACGACTGCTCAAAATCGCAGCACATTGTTAAACTGAATTGCCTGTCAGGTCCGCCGACGCGTTAACAAAAGTAGTTTGCGAGTGAATAGTACATCCCCAACTCAGAAATGATGCTAAACTCAGTTGTTAACATAATAAACCCAATGTATAAGTGATTAAGTACTGTTATTGCTGCAAGACAGTAGGAATCAGAGCAAACTCACATTGGCGTCTATGGGTATGATTTCCAAATTCAGCGGTTTTCCAGAGACACACCTTCCCACTTATAGGTCATGGAAACACGGTGGTATACGCGCAGGTTTTGTAGACATTTCGCAAGGCCTTAATATATCGGATAAACCTAAATAAGCATTTAATATGATTTCTCTTAACGGCCGAACTGTGCACTAACACATGCGTGTACTCTCAACTAGCCCCTATCAGTGACTGAAACTCCAATCTAACATTTCTGTCTGACGCAGGCTCATTTTGAATCCAGTGATGGGAACAAAGTTGAATATCTTTGTACTTCAGACAAATGGCACGCTTGTATCATCCAAGCCCTGCAAATTATGACAATTCAGATTACGAAAAGTGTACTCGCTTCAAACAGTGACTCTAACTAAGCGACGTTTTTTGGACTGACACTCCACTTGAAGGGCAAACAATGCATCATCAACCGTCAAGTTTCATGTACTTGAACTCTGAACGTGGTACTGACAGGAACTTCGTAAACCGTGCAACTTAATTGACCGGATCACCAATAAACCTTTGAACATGTAAGCAACTTTCAGCCACTATTGAAAAAAGTTGTCGATTGAACCTGAATATGTCTTCTCAGAATGTACTGTTTATCATACCAACGTCGATCGCCTTAAGAGATTGATGATCGATGCGTACGTGGACGGATGATTGTGCAGCTGAGTAAGTGAGGTTTGCGTACGACGTCATGGAGCATGGTTACAAGAAACTCACTGAAGTGACACTGTGTCACTGGAGGTATCTTGGTGTTGCTTGCTATAGAAAAGACTGTGCACAGATGTACAACAAAGTTCGAATCGATATTCGATTTTAAATGGAATGTTTAGAAAATCACACTTTGGTAGAGCGTCCAAACAATATCATTTTGTTACGAACCGCATACGACATGATCAAAAGCTCCCAGTTTGGACGAACATTCTAGATTTGGAGATAACTGGATGATTAATCTTTGACCGAGACGTTCTAGGTATCGAGAACACAGGCAAAGTTGACTCACTCTCAAGACGGTCATTTTCGCATTTGCTTGATCACCGCAATATAACGGCACCGAATCAATTAGAGCAATGAGACCCTGAGTGACTGCGATTGGACTGAACCGCATCACACAGTTCTCGTTGTGCCAGTTTGACGCGCTTTCTTAAAAACTGTAGCTCGATGAAAAAAGGTCAGTGAATTGGTTCCATGGGTTACCGGCTACTTGGTCAACCGATTTGCCACCTTCTAAGCTTCCAGAAATATAGGGTTTTCAAGGATTGACTCAAAGTCACGAACTATGTTCCACAGGTCATTTGACTTGCGTGTAGCTTGACAGCTACAACTAGGTTGTATCATTGTCTATTAAGTTGGTGCAAAATAAAGATCGTTTGCGAACAAAACTACCGACAGGATTTGACTATCAATGGTCAGTGCACATTTAACCATAGGTTCGAGCTGCTTTAGAAAAAGTTATGCTTTGAGTCAAGATTATTTAGCCACACTTTTAGGAGAAAACTGTTTTTGAGGGTCATGCTCTCTATACATGCCGGGATTTGCGTAAGATACCTGGGACCGGTATTAAACGACAGGTTTGGGGTTACGTAGTCACTTAGCCTGGAAAGTCGACAGTTAGCGTGACCACTGTTGCTGAGTGGACATAGCGGCTGTGTTGGCTGTGGTGAAGGCAAATGATCACTGGGTGACGACAACGGTGATGAAAACAAGAGCGACGTAAATGATAGGCTTAGTGGAGAATGTGAAGTGAATATGAACTAGTCACTCGAAAAGGGCTATCACAGGTGTCCGGACAGAATACCCATAACTTTCAAATCAACGTAGAGAGCCTTCAAAACAGGCAAAGTTCGTCATGTCTAATAATATGGTATTTCCAGACCCTCCGTTAGAAAAAAAGTAAGGTCCGTGTGATACTTGGGATTAGGGACATGTTATAGTCTTAGAAATCGTACGTGAATTGAAACCTTCCTCGCGATTAATAAGGAGAAGACCTGGTACTGGTAGCAGTAAGCAATTGTTATTCATGAATTGAGACGCCGAATTTATGAATGTAAAATAGTATTAAAGAAATCACAGCTTGTCATTGGCTGATCTTCATAGCACATGCAAAGTCATAAACTGTATGTTAATTGGTGGAATACGAAACAGACGAATTGGCGAATAACGGTCTCTACATCACTGAGACCGTTCGTCCAATACTGATGTTTTATCTTTACGGCGATATTTGGATTGACCGTTTGTCAGATCTTCTGTTGTATCGAGGTTTGGATAAGTGGTGAACTGGGTAGATTTCCACTACAGTCTGCCCATACATCTGCAAGTATATTTCAGCTAGAGTCAGATCTTTAGAGCGCATAGTAATAGGGGCCTGAATGGTAAAAAGTACCTAGTTGTTCACTATAAATAATACTGCCTACAAGAAAATTAAGACGATATCGAGCAGGCTGAGAAAGAAATCTGGGGCTTAGAACACCCAGTTTAACCGAAGCTGTACTCTAGACCGAAGGTCTTGGAAAAGCGCCAAAGAGTTCAATCTCAGGCGGCAAATTCTGATAGTTATTTGGCAACTGATATCTTTCAGACTGAGACGCATGTTATTTGCAATTTTTTGCGTGACAAATGCGTTCTTGGTCTAAAAACCGGTCAGCACTAGTTTCAGTGATCAGCCAATGCAAACTCATGTATATGAACTCTATTACCTCTGGTCAACACCACAACAGTGTCCGGTATTTGTACTGATTGTATGCCCATTCACCCAAAATGAACATGGAAATTCGTTGATCTCGACGATTGTGCTTGCTTCGGCTCATACCAGCCCTAATAAACGGTTGTCATTCATTCATTCACCATTTCTTACTGGAGACTGCAAGTGGTCTTTATTGGGTCACTCCAATCAACCCCAGTTCGACGAGGTTTGTGAGATGACAGAAGAAACCGAAGTCAAAAATGCACATCGCAATGTGGTTTAAATCTGGCCTCCTGCAGCAATATGCCAGTGAGTAAATCCACCGGTAAATATGCGAACTTGAGTTACTGATGGGTGAGTATGTGGCCTGACAAATCCTGTGAAGCTACAAGCCATTGGCAGTTATCATCCTCTTGTGACAGTTTTTCTATCAGTAATTTGGTAATTTTCTCATTCCGTCTAAGACAATCAAAAGACGCAAATCACGAGGTGATCTCCGGAGTAGCACACAGCGTGCAGTCCCTTAGATCCACTCCTAGCTGATTTTTTCATGACTAAGGCGGAATCTGCATTGCAAGAAAGCTTGTCAAAACCAGTACCATACAAACTTTGCGTAGACGACACCCCGGTCACTTTTGAGAAATCAAGTGATTTACACACGTTATTCTTGAAATTGAACCACGCGCATGTATACCCCAAATTAACTCGAGATAACGAAGTAAAAAACTACCTTTGTTCATGGACATTCTAGTTTTGCGAATATCACAAGGCACGATGAGAAGATTCACTCACAGTAAGCCTACCTGGATAGAATAGCACCTGCATGTCAACAGCTTTTATCCAGTGCAAAATAAACGAAGTCTAGTTCAAACTCTCTGGCACAAAGGATGTAGGTTTTGCTTGGAAGACAGTCTACCACTAGAGTTAGGCGTACTCACAGATACTGTCTAGACCAAGAGGTGCTCCTGCAATGTATTAAGAAGTATGGCAGTGTCTGCACCCCATGGATAAAGGTAACAACGCTATCAAAGAAGATGGTCTACTTAGAACTTCCGCTTCTTAGTGACGGCTGGTCAATGATAAAAAGACGCCTAACAGCTGCTATATACATATCTCATAACGCTGAAAGACTATGGACAATACAGCCGACCAGAGTGTTCCCGATGTCTTCGGTTACAAATAAACAGCCTATGTCGGTCACATTCAACCATTTATACCAGTATTTGTGTAGCTGCTGTATGAGACACTTAGGGGGAACAAACTGATAGTCAGCTTCTCACATCAAGGAGCATGTAGCCAAGTGACTGAAAACACAACTGTCAATGTCACGTATGTGTTCACACACCGATGGACGGCACTCAGCCATCAATAGCAGAAAGCTTAATTCACATGAGAGACAGAGTCAAAATTTTTAGTGAATTCTGTGTGATTTTTTGGAAGCACTGGATATGCATCCTCCAATTTGCTGAGGTTCTCGCAGTCAAACATCAAAATCCTCCCTGTGTGTTCAGCAACATTTTATGTTGACGTTGCGGCCATCCTGGTGGTTAACATCCCCACATTTTAACTTTTCATTCCCTTGTCTCCCAGTCCAATCTTTTAAGCCATGACTTCCGCTCGATGGTATCTTATCTAAATGATTAGTCACATGTCCATGTGTGACCGGACTGAACCAAATGTTACTCTGGAAAATATCACATGATTTTTCTCTTCTCACTGCTTTATTCAATTTCATCGAGGGAACAAGTTTATACTAAAAATTGCATATTGAACATCATCATCAAAGTATACTTGCTATGTTGCGTGAATATGTGGTGGTGCAGCAGAAAACCAGTATTTTTACCAGCATGTTCACTAAGTGGTTTTGGAATTTTTTGTTCAATACAGGTCGACAAAAATCGTCAAAAATCTTCTCATTTTCACTTTTTACAAGCACAATTGCGGAACAATTTTCTACGCACAATCAAACCTTGTACTAAATTATATGGCTAATCGAACAGTGTGTTGCAAGTGGACAGCAAATGCTGTTTGCAATATACGAACAAATGTTACAACAAGTTTTTGGTGACCTCACAACTGAATTGTCGTTACGGAGGATGAATTGTTCACAGGAGTTCGAACAGTAATGGAAAAAATTAAGACAGAGAGCCCACATGTGTTGATTCAAGAACATCTAAACACGGAACATGACGTGTTTGAATTGTTTATAGTGTGAACTATGACACCGATTTTAATATACAGATGCTGCACCAAATTCTGTTCTACACAGTCACGACGAAGGAGAACAAACAGAACAGGAGGGGTAATCACAACAGCCTAATTATATTAGTCTTACCCTCCATCTATTACAGTTTCTAATGCGTGCTGTTGCGTGCCTGGCTTTCAGTGTCAATTTGGGTCAACAAGAACTACTACCCCTAGCGTAACGCATCAACCTGTGGTGACAATATACTTGACTGGTGGTAGTATTTCATATAACTGTACAATACTTAACTCCCATGGAGACATTTCGAAAAATACGTGGTCCATAGTAGCCTTATAGGAGGCGTTCGTCTGTTCTGACAATTAGGTGTGATCGATTTATTAGTGGGAAAGACTACAGGAAAAAGTGAGTTAGCCGTATCACGTTTTCTTCAGGATTTCATAGAACGAAAAGCACAACAGTAGTTGTTCTAAAGTTGTAATATCTATTATTCTAAGATGTTTTGCATTTTTTGCCGTATTTTATGTCATTGTATCAAGCTTTGGTATGTTCATCTCATGGATTTGACAATAATTCTTACCATAAGTTGTTAAAGTACTATAACTTAATATATCGTTTTAATCAAAATCAGAGCAGAAAATTCCCATTATTAATGACTGGAAAAGTTTGACTGATGAAATTAAAGTTATGAGGTGATTCGATCTAAGTTGAATAATTAATCTCCGTTACTTTGAGAATGATGAATGCTCCCGTCTGGTTAATGCTTATGTCGTACTACTCTGTGCGTGCATTCCCACACAAGCATACAAGAGTCGTTTGTCCTTCTTAAGTTATTTAATAACGTATTTAACCATTTCACAATGTGCGACGAAATACCAACTTCCAAAGCAGATAGAAAAAGTGCAAATCGATTTGCTTTTAAATATCTAAATAGGTTTATGAAATGTAAATAAACTAAAACCAAGAAAAAAATTATCGTGTTTTTGACTTAGTAACTGCATACTTTCATTATTGCGTGTAATGTTCTGAAATCTGTCAGATGAAGCAAATATGGATGTTTCTATCTCGTGTGACCTTGACTTGACCTAGCCCCGGTGGTAGAGTTGATTCATGTTACCCGACACTGAGTTCTGCGATGCAGCCCCCACTTTGGTGTTGAAATCAACAGTTTACCAGCGTAACCTGACCAGTATCTCACTGGAGTGTTGGCAACAACAAAACGCATGACAGCCATACAGAAACGCTGAAGAATTTTGAAAGGTCGAAAAAGAAGAAGAGTTGAGAATAAAAAACATGTTGGATTATTGTCAATATGAGGATCAGAATACCCTTTCAGCGAAGTATCTGAACTGTTATCGGATTGATAATGGTATCCACAGTACGACAAAGTTGAACCTTTGAGAGAACGTGAACTAATCACAAACATGCATTGAAGTGAACGATCATCACCAATTAGTTCTCGTCATTTTGTATGTTGTATTATTACTGTGTTGGGTTTGTTCCAGCTTGTACAAAAGTGACGGTATGGTAGTGGCGAAGCAAGATGACAGGGAGCTTACCTACTGGAATGTACAACCAGGTAGGTTGAATCACAGGAAGCTTTGCTGAGGAAGTCAAAATTCGTCAGCTCAATACCCTGGCATCACTTACTGCGTGGAAAAATCCAGAAAACCACAGCATTCTTTCAGATGACGAAACGAAATTTCCATGCATTCTGCTAAGGCAGTTGCCATCAACTGATTCAAACAACCTTTGTTCGTCCGACAGTTCAATGAATTAGCATTCTTCGATATTTCCTTGACTGAGTGGCACATTGTGCGTGAGGATTTTGGGCACATATTGTAATTTTACTTTCTGTCATATTACTAATAGTCAATTTAAACGATTAATGTGCGATACAATATTCTAATTTTCTTCACCCTATTTTCAACATGGATAACCCGTTTGAATTCATCCGTAATAGTTCTTTCAACTTTTTGACTGTGAATTGTTTATTCCTGATATTTTTGTAATTACTTAAGCAATTTTCAACCCGCGGGCATATAAGCGGGAGAAGATGTCCGGATAAATGCACTCCCTGTAGGAAAAAACAGAACGACTGACATTTATTTTACGAGCGCACCAGAACAAAGCTGGGGATTAGTAAAATTAATGTCCATGAAGCAAATAGCTCTACCAATGAATGTCTGGTTATACCTCGTTCTGAGAATCCCAACTGAGGTATTTTCACATTAGACATACTATTCTTCATGTATTTGTGAAAGTCATAAATTTGCTACTATAAGAGAACCACTTGTAAGTCGAGATTCAGATGCTCATTTGACAATTAAAATACTTCGCGATTAGCATTCGCGAATTGGCTAGACAACTGGATAACATCAGAGGAATCTGCGTTTAAGCTGTGATGCGACTAACGTTCGAGCAGAAGCCAGTCTACTTAGAACAATCTTTCGGCCAGAATACCACCCACCTGGGATTTTCAGTACGCTAATGAAGTAGTGGGTGAAATCCTATCGACGTCTACGTGGGTATCTATTGGCAGGAAGCAACATATAGTTCACTCAGAATACACGGAGTAGAGTAAGACAATTTATATTCACTGATTTGTGTGAAACTCAGGTAAGTTGTGTATACTATTACGGACCGTCTTGTTGGTTTGTTAGACCAGGTAAAGTCACAATGTTCCATCGTTTGTCGTAGGCTATTGCCGAAGATCAGTTTGGTCGTATATATATCACAGTGTGCATGATACTGACAGCGTTGGTGTTGGCACGACTGATAGCTGTCGAGGCGGGTGTTTGCATGTGAGCCACGCTTATCAATGCATGTAATCCGCACTACATTCCGGGGTGGTCAACTTATAGGATCTCTACCACACCACCATAAGATACCACAGGTTCACAGTTAGTATTTCATGAAATAATACCGAGATAAGTATAACTTTTGTGGCCATTTTAGGGAAAATACATGGAAAGCCGTCTCAGTAAACTTCTATTTACTTGCTTCAAAATAGAATTCAATAGTTCCAGCAAGATATCTGTCAAAAATTATCACATCTGGAATAACCCATTCCTGTCTAAAAACGTCTTCCAGGAATTATACCATAAATCAACTTGCCGCATTCAAAATGTTTCACACTAGCTTAGGTTCAGACATATAGCCCTCAGTTTCTTTAAAGTGATCTGATTGTGTGTGCCATAATTTAACCTCAATGAATGTAATACTAAATACCGCCAAACCGTAGTAACAATTAAATTACCCTCCTGGCTTTCTTGATATTCATTTCATTGTCAGGTCCTAACTTTAAGTCATATAGTTAAACTTGTTGGTCATTTCTTAACAAAGATAATCATCTAATTTAGAAAGAATACGGTAGGACAACACCACACTCCATCGGTCTGTTCATTTCCTTACACAGAAAGGTTGCTTAACTGCGGATATCTAACCATACAATATCGATATCACGGGTTACCTTATTTGAACCTACCGGAAGTTACAACAGTTGTCACATCCGCTGAGGTACACATCTGCGCTTTATATGAATTGTCCAATCCGAGGTCGTTTAATAAAATAACAACACCAGAAACATCGCCTTAAACGTAGATGAAACTTTTCGGTGCTAGAATTTGTCCAAACTAGAACACTACCTGAATTTGTCATGAAATTGCTCTCAATTTTACGACCTTAAGCCCAAACCCGATTGTATACATTCATGATGTTGACCCTAATATCCAGTTAGCTTGGCCGTCTAAAAAAAGTCAACTTTGTGTTCATACTGTTTCTAAAGTCAATGCTAACATGCCACTAACTTTCGAAGTACGTTTGCTTCGTGTTTGATTGTCTTGTCCGAATCGCAATTACCGTTCTGTAACCACTGATTACTATTTCTGAAACTGAGATAATTG
Organism: Paragonimus westermani; assembly: GCA_008508345.1. Classification (NCBI taxonomy): domain Eukaryota; kingdom Metazoa; phylum Platyhelminthes; class Trematoda; order Plagiorchiida; family Troglotrematidae; genus Paragonimus; species Paragonimus westermani. Next base: position 51,889 of record QNGE01002275.1, on the reverse strand, counting down.
TGTTTCTGTTTCCATCCCGTTCAAATTGTTTTTAGCCTTCGATACCTTACACAGAGCCAGGCGTATGAAAGCGACTTAACCTCTTTCCGACCAACACAACTCCTAGGATTCCAATCAAAACATCATAAAAACCTGAAATTGGGGAGTTGGGCAAAGCATAAGCACGAGGCAGGCTTTGGGCAAAATATGATTTATGAATGTTTTCGAAGTTGGTAAATACAAAAAGAAACAGCTTTTTCCAGTGTTCGTCTGATTCAAGATGTAAAAATTGTGAACTGAAAACATCAACGGAATTAGATTGTTGTTTGATGGAACCGACAGTTCTACTGATTGAATAAAACGATGTTGTTTTCTTTTTTAGGTAGATAGAGAGCGAATGTCAGTCACCATTGTCAAGTGTGATAGAGGGGAAATTGTTTACTTTCACAAAAAGTGGTTTTGCTGTCTAATGTCTTCTACAGAAAACTTGTTGCTCCTAACCGCAGTAGTGCATCATATATTTTTATACAGCGGAGTGCACTCCAGACTTATCGCAGAATTCTATCGTTGTGCAAGATGCACATTTTCTGAGTGTGCATGCAGAATAAAGGTCAGTTTGAAGTCTTGGCGAAGTATCAATATATAAGCCAGAAAGATGCACCATCTACTAAAACCGGCCATGAACACTGGACCATAACATGCAGCCCTCAATCATTTTGCTTGCTTCTTTATTCGCAGCCAACCAAGTAAATGAACGCAAAAAAACTTCACAAGTAATCAATTGTTTTGGCCAGTTTCGTCAATACAGAACTCACCTCATCAAGAAACATCTCTCGACAGAACTCACCCGTTTATTCTTTAGTGATATTTCTTCATGGGAAGGAGCATATTTATCCCAACCGTATTGACATAGATGAGTGGGACATATCTGTTTTGTAAGAACCACCAGAATGGACATGCATTTTCGTTTACCAATGAGATCGTATTGAAGCTGATCTTCATACCTTAAACTAACTACTGTAAACCATTGAGTGACACCATTGTCTACAGTGTTGTGACAGTCACTCACATACCATAAAATGATGCGAGATGACACAGTGGCAAACAACAATATCTGCACTTTGTTCAAACTAGAAAGCAGGGAACAAAAATTTTGCGCCATCCGCTAATTGTTTCCATGCTTCTCCAATTTAAAAAGGACCACCTATGGGTCGGTCTCAAACACAACTGAAAGTCAGCCTCAACGCATGCATATGCGGCTGGTCATGTTCCAAAACACCGAAGGACCAGTTCTCCATAGCTACCAATACAGTTATTTCAACCATACTGTCTTTCACGTTCACTTGCTGTTACATAGGTAAAACAGAGTAACACTCACCCCCAAAGAGTTGCACAACATTTTCCGAGTTGTCTAAAGCAACTGACCATGAAACAACCCCGGAACACTGAACCAGCTTTTCGCAGCCCCGTATCATCGACTGCTAGACAGATCACGATAACAGGTCGACCGATGTAATCAATTCAAAATCTTTTTACGGAATCGGAAAAAACTCATTGGTTTTTAGCGAAATGATGCTGAACCGAACTCAATAGCCAGCGCTGTATGCACAAAATTGACTAAGGCAACCCATCGAATTGTTGTGGTATTGATTGGATAATATTTGATACGAGGAACTGTGTCCACTCATTGTGTCTCTATTTATTTCATGCGCATAACTTGTGTTTTACGATTGCGATTGCTGGGAGGAAGCAAACGGTTAACAGGGTGCAACGTATGCCTTACCTGTGTTGAGATGATACATAAGAGGGTGAACACAAGCGGCCTAAGAGAATCCCAGGCTACCAAACCTAGACAAGAGCCAAAGGACGAATATTGAAACTTAGGAATCCCTGGTTTACTCATTAACAATATAAACACTGTTTTAAGTGAGCTAAAAGAATCCATTTGAAAGGAAAGTGTGAAAAATCACCATATATCAAAAAACACAATTCAGATATTGATCGTTGTCAATCGAATGCTTATCTCCAGTTCATGTGAATCACGATATTTTCCAGCGAACAGCAGTGTTTTCAGTAGATTCTCATTTCGGACTGTTACACCTATATATAACACAGTACGTAACACCAACAGAGGTTGTTGACCAAGAATAAGAAGACAAGGCCAGTGAATCAAACCCATATACGACTTCGCGTTAGTTACGCCCATGAGATAAGTTTCCGAAAAATGAATGTTAATTGAGGCGGGTTGGACTAGAGTGATCCCACTATCGTGCGGTTTATGTTTATGTGCTTGGTCTCTGTAATCCCAAAGCGCGAACAAGTTGTTTTAAAGACACAAATCCGAGTGGTTCGCACTCACTGCGTCTTGCTCAGCAGTGGACAGGGTATGCCTATTGCCCTTCCGTCAAGTTGTGGCTGAGGAACTGTAGATAAAGCGAAACATCTACATCTCAGTATGTGGAACAGATTTAAACAGGTGGTCTAGGATTTATAAGTCAACATTGTTTGTTGTTCCAAAGCAAAGCCACACCGGGCGGTTTTTACGAATTCTTCCCAGTAAGCGCTTGTTAACGCGACCAATGTATGTGGAACCACAGGTATAGTCAAATGAATACGTGAAAAAAGAGGCAGTGTTTCTGGGCAAAGTATCCTTCTGATTAATTTATACCGTCTGTTTTGGGCAGAGTGTTGCAACGGAACTTGCATCCAAACAAGTACCATCGATTGCATCAGTTAGCCGGTGTGTTATCAGCCTGGCGGCTGACGGCAAAGTTATCGAAGCCTATCTTTTTCTAATCATATTTGTTAAAAATCGGATTGAGCTCTATTGCATACTTCTGACAGTGAATTTCTCTGCGTAGGTGTAATTGGAGAGAACATCTAGTGACATGTTCAGCTCCAATTTTTATCGTAGATTCTGTACAAATTCTTTTACGTTATATTCGCTAAATACCACACACGATCACTTTCGAGAATGAGTGAAACATAGCCGCGGAAATGTAAGTATTGCCTGCTCCAGACTATCTTCCAGTATACACTTAACTGCATGTTATTTCTATGTCAAAAAATGGCATTTACTCCTCAATTTCTCGTTCCATGGTGAACACAATGTTTGTGCGTGTCCTGGTGAAAATGGTTAAAACTTCTGTAGATCTACCGTTTTTCTGTCTACTGCACAAAAGATATTATACGCATGTTGTCGAAAGTAAGTCGTCGTCTCATTATTTAATTTACAACTTGTTATTTTCCAGCTTGCTTGTTAGAACGCCTGTCGGCACCGGGTTCTAACAGTGAGCTAACAGCTACAACATCAATCTGATGATAAAGCTCGCCAATGAACTGAAGCTAAATGTCGCTATTGCAGAACAACAGTGCTGTTGTGAACCAAGAACGCGGATGGCACACGGGTTAGTTATCCGGAAAACCAGTACACAGGTTATACGACTCAACCGGACTACCAACAAAAACACATTTTCACATGGCGCTGATCTCAGGACGTCCCGATCGTTGTGGACGTCAATGATCAGTTCCTTCGTGTAGCAAGAGCTATTTTATGCACCAATGATCCTCCTATATCTTCCCTCTATCTGTTCCATGGCCATTGCGATGTTGAAATCCATGCTGTTGCCTCACTGCTGAATAGTGGTGGTGTAAGTAGTATGGTGCAGTCGCCCGTCCTCACTACAGTACTTACTTCAGTTTCATCACAGGTAAACCGGAGTTACTGGGCTGAGTGTCGATAAAGTCATATAGAAACTATTGTTTCGATCAGATGAATGTTGACAACCAGAGAATAGCAATCTCTACTTGGACACACTGAGTTCTGAGATGACGCCAACGAATACAAATTACTTATTAAATTGCAGTTTTCTAATTACTGCCCAAAATAGCTCCTGGGTCTCCATAAGCCGTTGTGCAGCGGGATAATAAGGTCAGATACACACAAAGAAAGTACCGGTATAAGCGGTACATCATGTTTACCCATCTTTCGCAGTGGCTATAGCAACGAGATAATGGTTCCTGTCAGACGAATGAGTACGAATATATTTGCACTAACAGCTCAAGCTTATTTACACCGGTGCGGATCGTTCGAGAATAACTTTTCAATTTTCAGTGTTTTATTTTCTTCGACGTTTTTTTTGTAGAATTCCGTTTATTTGGAAAAAGCATATTCATTTTCGTAGTGTAATTGTATCTGTTTGGCAGAACAATTCCGGCTGCTCTCGCTGGCCTTGGTACCATAGTCAAGTGATCATTTCTATGGAAAACCGTCCTGTATGATTAAGTAAATATTTAATGATTTTTACTCAAGTTTTCAACTATTTGCTCAGTTAGTACGACGAATATCGTGACTTCATGCTAACTGAGAAGTTCCTGTTCGCCGAATCATCAACTGGAATTAGCAGGGCAGTTGCTGTGTATCCTACTGAGACGATCGGGCAATCTGAACCTTATTCACACAAGGTTGTGGTTAGGCTTTTAAATATGATTGATGGGCCATGCTTCGTCAGTTTATTGATTTTGTGGATAAAACAAAGGTTACATAGGAATATGCACTGTTGGTGTGATCTACCAAGAGCGAAACTCGAATTTAGTGACTTGTTACCAATAGAGTCAGTCAAAAGGTTTATCTGAATGCAAGGACTGTGATTGAATGTGAGTGATGTTCGGTTTGAAATCATCGAAATCCCCAAAATTTAGTGCAATTTTATTTAACTCTTTTATTTCTGTCGCTTTTGTTAGTACCAATATAATCACGAATATATTTACTATTATTTACTAACAGTATTCTACTTTTTCCATTTACTAGTATACCTACTAATAAGTAGTGTGGCATATTTATGATTTTAGATAAGACCCAACTATGAAAAGTCAGGGTTTCAGCTGGATTCGAACCAGCGACAGACATAGCATGCCTCAACGTGGTGTGGCATCGTAGCTCAGCTGGTGGAGCGCTTGCCACGTTGAGGCATGCTGTGTCCGTCGCTGGTTTAAATCCAGTCAAAGCCCTGACTTTTCACAGTTGGGTCTCATCTAAAATAGGATACCTACGTCAGTTGCTGTGTTACTAGGCTCCATAAACCGGCCGGGCATGGTCCGTTTTCTTGGCTTTCTGGACAACCCACCTGTAGTTCAAATTATATCCATCGAGGATTCCGCTGATGACAGTTTAAGATATACATGGTGACGTATACTGTTGGGCGCGAGAATTTTCCATTAGAATGGCCTTTATAATGTATCCGTTGCTATTGGATGCGTACACTGAAGTTTCAAAAATGTCTTAATAAGCGGTAGCAAAGCGTGAAATGAATAAATGTCAATCGTTGTACGCTTACTTTAAAATAGTCTTCCGTCATCTTTTGTTTGCTGTATATCTATGTGGCCTCGAATTTGGGATCATTCGGTAGTCTCAACAGGTTCTCGAATTCGTCTAATCTTCTGTCATTTAGGTAACATTCACGATGGTCTAGGCGGGCGAGTGACATTGATTTTGTTCCCCATCAGCACGAGAGCTTCACGAATTCCGGTCGTGAGGCCACAGGACATAAGTTCGAGCTTCAAAAACGCCGACTTACCCTCTGTCTCCACTGCCGCTTTATGTCACGTGCATTGATTAAGCAACAGCCAGTCAGGTAACGAGGTCTGAATTGCATCACCCCTGGCACCCACACGATAATGGGGTCTGGTACTTAAACACATCCATTTTTTTCACATCCCTTAAATTTGAACTCGCTAAACTCGTCTCCGGTACCGTTCGCCATTGCCCCACCATCAACTCGAACCCGTATCAGAGTCTCGCTCGATAGGTTCAAACAGTGAACCATGCAATTCGAGACTAATCAGATTCACACGGGACCGGTGAGTAACTCAGTAGCCATGGAGATTGCTCGTGGTAAATAGATTGAGTCATATTTCGAGTTATGTCCCAAATTCTGGTATTTAATACAGACACAGTTGACAGTTCTGCAGGCTTTCTTGACATCATTTTCCTCATCACATGTATGACAAACAACAATTTAACACTGATGTGTAGACTTGACATGAATTCACCGCGCAAGAAGCGTCAGTTGACAGACTACATGCATGGAATGGCATTTCAACATCAGTAGAGACATTCTTTGGCAGCTGTTTCGGTCTCGGTGATACAATTGAGATGGTCAGGAAGGACTAATGGAATCAGACAAGAAAATGCACTTTGATCGACGTCGTTTTACCAACGTCTGACATCCATAACTGATCACCATAGTTGAGATTCTGTGGTGTTAACACTAGCTATCAACCAGTCTCTCGGGTTCCATTCTGATGCACCCCAAAGTTGTCTACAGCTACCTGCCTCAGTGTCTGTAGCATGCAGTATCGATTAAACGCGTGTAGAACACCTCATTTTACTGAAGCTTACTTGCTCTGGTGTTTGAAAATTTACCGGCAATAATGACAGTAGCAGCAACAACTTCTCCGGCTCCGAATAGAACCCATGGTAATATTAGGTTCTTCAACAGCCGACATAAATACAGTACACCAACAGCAAAGAAAACAGCGTACCGGTTGTCCGCTTTTAATTAATTTCCAATGATACACCGTGATCAGCGACGATAGATTTACTTATCAAATGTGACATCATTACCCTGTACATTTACCTGTTCGATGAACAGTCTATCTGAGATTCAACGTATAGTAATCATACTGTGAGATATAACATAATTGTTAAATGAAAATGTATTAGGTTGCCATGAACTGCGCACTTGAGGCGAGAAAATGGTTCACCTGATAAGGCTAAGGGCAATCAGAAGACAGAAGCCAAACTGAACGGACTTGCTATTAAATAGATTACAGTAGTTCTAGTAAGCAACAATGTTAGCCTTGTTGTAGTCAGTTTTAACTTGTCCAGTTCAACCACTTTCACAAGGATAGCAACTGTGAATTAGGTGCAGTGGAAGCCGTATTAAAAGTTTCCTGCTGGATGTTTCTTGCTTTTATCTATAGCACGGCTGGTTACTTGGAAGATGAAAGCCATCTGATGTCGAATGTTTGAGCTTAAACCATAATTGTTTTCGAGAAGTCAGGCCATCTTCGTCCCTTTTCTTCTCTTGTTTTCTAGAGTGATTTGACTTTTTTTTCCATGTATGTAACGCAATTAAGCAACAGTTCAGATTGCTGAGGTAATGCTGTCGTTGACAACAATGACAGCTGGTCTCAACTTTCAACGTTAAAATTCCGTTTATTCTCTGATCCTTCTGATGCACGTCCCAATGAAAACCCTGTAAATATTGTTTTTATCCTATCGTTAAGTTTGTGCTTTCACTGGCAGAAGGATTTCTGTTGCATTGTGTACTCAATGTGGATTTCTCTGATTAGCACTTCGATTCATTAACTGTGTTTGTTCTCGATGCACTGTGCCTTTCTTATCATTTTCATCTGAACGCGTTAATGGCACCTTTTTACTGTCTACGAAACAGCTGTGCAGTATTGGTACATTCGTCACCGTAGATTGAATAATACTTTCCAGCACTCCTATCATGTGCTAAGTACCATTCTCATCTTGTCAAATCATTGTTTGTTGGTTACAAAGTTCAGTACGGATTCGATGACGGGTGCTATGTTCATCGATTTTCTCCAAGTGAAGTGTTTTTGAGGTATCAAAAGTTAAGTTCAGAACCCTGTAAAATTTATTCCTTTTGTACCGAGTGCTGTGCCAACTCAACCGCAGAGTCGGATTGCACGTTCTTATAGCCTAACGCACGTCTGGCTTGTGAATTATATATATATATATATATATATATATATATATATAATTTTTAGTGATATATATATATAGAGAAAACATCAATAAAAATTAACCGTGAGTGTCGCACTCCCATAAAACTTCTAGTCGACCCCTCTTAAAAAGAAGCGCTAAACTCAAGTTTCATTTTTGTTCGAACCCGTTAGTAGTGCACGTCTTCGGTAAGGTTGGAAACAGAACTCCTGCCACGCCTTAATAAGGCAACAGTGTTCATCACAGCACCAGTGACTTCACAGTAGGCATAACTAACTTGGGAAGGACACGCACCAAGGGAAAACTCTAACAAGCTTCAACTTCTCCCCGAACGGGGTTGACTAAAATTGCTACGGGAATGCGAAATCGGCAAGCAGCTGTGAGTGATGATCTACTTATGTTAAATCAAAATCCTCTGGTACTCACTAGTATTAATATGTATACACACATATATATATATTTACGAGTGGCAATAGAAATGCTACATTATATCGATGATATTAAGCAAGTAGGACAAACACATTTAAGACCAGGTGTACAAACGCATGCGAGAATGCAGCACAAACCGTGGTAAACTGTCCAGTTAATCCCAGGCGTAAGATATGTAACATGATGTCATCGCTAATTAAAAAAATATATGATGCACTGAGATAGGAAAAGATATGTAAATAAGGAAGTCTAGTATACCCTGGCCATTTTTGACAAATTTGGAATTTGCGGAAGGGAAATAAATCGGGGAGAATCCAACCACGTCAACGGACGGGATACGTTAACTTTGGAAGTGAACATACACTACTGTGAATCTGTCAGTAGGGTACAATCTAAACGTGAAATTAGAGTTCACACACTAAATTGCTTGGATCAGATCCGTTGCTGCTTTCCCGCCATGGGTTAAATTGGCCGTAATCTCATTGAGACATTTCCTGTTTTCAAATCTTCTTCCGTCATCTACCCGTCATGTGCCGTGCAACAAAACATGGCGCATCGACTGTACGTGACCACGATCTTCTTTGAATGTAGGGTACCAACATTCTTGATAATCTCTTCAATCCACACGTTATTGCCCACTCTTCGGTTTATTTTCCTAGTGCGCACTGAAACCAAGTTAAGTGGGACAATCAATAACCTGAAGGGGAAACATCTACTCGCAATAATGGAAATAGTGCTACGTTCAACGTACTGTCATGAATACGTCCAAAATATGAGGGTGGAAGTGCAGATCATTCCGGTTAATGTGCAGTTAGCAGAAAAACCCAATAAACTTACGTTGAAGTCAATAGTAGTCTGATTACTGCTTGAAAGAGACTTAGCTTCGAGATCCTCAGAGTCCCTCTTTGTTGAGTTCTCTATCGCGTAGTTCAGTAATGATGGACATATTAGAGACTACACTCAAATTGTAGATTACCCAATATGGGGTTCGAAATTGTTCACTGTACATTCAGATCGAGTAAGCAATAAGTTCAACAGTTTGAAATGTTTCATTGGGGCTTTAAGATGGAGGTGGCCGTAGAAAGCACACTGTGCAATTAGACCAAAAGAGGTCACTAGATTCAAAATGACCAAGAGTGTTCATTGTAACATTCGGTGCTAATGTTCAAGATTTGATGCACAGTGAAAATGACCGATGCCAAACGATCAGGCGAAATACCTGACTGTCGCCATATTTTTCTCCCAATGTGTTTCTTAAACCACCTCCGTCGACGCTCCTGGATATCTCAGATGCGATAGAGTCAAGACAACAGTGGCCGTTGCATTATGTTCTTGCACCTAGAATGAAAGTGAGAGTGTCAGTTAACGGATGCTTTTAGGTGGCATTGCAGTCACTGCGTTTGATTTCGTAAACGTAGTGTGTCTGGTCGCCCATAGAAACTGGATCCTTGTTATGCATCACCAGTCATTCTAAGGTATTGCCCAACAGAAGTACAGTCCGAATAGCGTAGTCGGAGGGAATGGAGCGAATTTTTTCAGTTGTCCATTCATGATACGGCATTTGCACAGTAGACTTGAAAGTTCTGATCGTACTGGCCTCTTCTTTAGTGGACATGAGCTTAATAATATTCCCAATAAGTGCACTTGAATAGTGATTAGCAGCTTGCGTTTCTGTAATGCGAGAAATCTGTTGTTTTTTAGAAAGTTCAGTGGCATGGATCTTATTAACTCTATTGACAAGTGATCTGATGACTGCTCTCTTCATACTGATTGAATGCGAGGAGTCGAAATTGAGATACCTACCAGAATGGGTTGGTCTACGATACACAGAAACCCGAAATCTCTACTGTTCGTCAACTTTGAATGCGTAGTCTAGAAGATTAAGTGAGCGCTCATCAGTTTCAGTTTCCATTGTGAATACAATGCCGTTGCAATCTGAATTAAGGAAATGCAGGAAGTGGTCGCGAGCGGTTCGTTTCATCGTTCCGAATGTGTCATATAAATATCGCCACCAAATCCAAGGACTGCAGATAAATTCACTTATCGCTAGTGTTTCCGGGTATCTGAGGAAACTATTGGCTACTGCGATAAATTAGTGTGTCCACCAATAGAACCATCACTTTCCAATAACTATTTAACAACATCAATGCTATGCTTTACTGGCGCACTGGTGTGAAGGGAGGTCATATCAAAATTAGGAAAAGTCCCATCACCAAAAAATCGAAAGATCCCTTAGCGTTGCTTACCAACTTATTTTGCAACGGTTTGATTATGCGGCTGATGAACTTGGCCAGCTTGGATTGGTTGTGTGGTCAACAGAAGATCTTATGAGTATTCCCATTTTGCGTACTCTTGGGAAGCTATAGGAACGAGAAGTACGGTTACTCTACGGATTGAGTATGAACCAGGTAGACTGCCCAGGTTTTCCTTTGATGCTTCGGAGGAACTTGCTCTTCTGTGCTTTGACCTTATTCAGAAGTACGTTGGTCTGTTCATCGGTGATGTCTTCATATGGGCCAGTAGTTAAATGCCCCAACACTTTCTTTTGGTAATCTTCTTGATTAAGAATCATTATGATGTTGCCTTTATCGGCCTTAGTGACGTGAATCGACCGATCCTTCGTGATGAAGCCAAGAGCACTCTGTAATGCATTGGTTAAGTTTGAGACAGCTGGCTGTTGTTGTAAAACGCTTACATTTCAGGATCGTGGTTCCTCTGCAACATCTGACTAGTTCAATTTTCAGAATTATATCTATTGGCTCCATTTGCTTTCATTCGATGTTGAAATTGAGTTCTCCTTTAAACAGGTTTATCTCGTTCATACTGAGTGGTGGCGGTGAGGGATTCATACTCACGTTTTCTGAGAGTCGGTGTGTTACTGAATGTGAGACAAAAGAAACAGGATTTAATCTTCTGAAAAGCTTGTCAAACTTTCATTTTTGGTGTTCACTTGCTTTCTTGAAAAATGTTAATTCACGCGGATTAATCAGTTACATGACAGAGGTCCGAATATCGTCGGATAATAAATGATGGATAAGCCCGTCTAACATAACGTATCAAACATGACGCCCAAGCTCTTTGAATTCATTCATACTAAATTTGGTGTAGACATCTTACAAGCCGCTCCATTATATGTGCTCGTAATAAATGTTCTACGACAGATTACAATCCATATAAACAGTGGGCAGTCCACTGTCGATAAACACATTTAAAATCTTAAGTACTGACCTCATTGCTAGTGCAAGCCGATCATGAAACGGCAATGGCAATCAAGCTAGTGGTCACAAGCCACGCTGAAAGGTCTGAAAATTTCATGAAAATTGCATGGATCCGAGAACGTGTATCAGTAGTTTTCAAACCGTAGCTTCCAACATCCGACTTCGGCGCTCCCCTCAATCAGAATACGTCACATGAATACCAAAATCAAAATAATGTCTCATTAACACATTTAGGAATTTGGAACAGGATAACGGCGGTGTAGTGAGAATGAGCAATTACAATGAGTAGTCATGGAGTAGTCAGGCGGGCACGAGTATTTGTGCTGCAGTAAGCAGGGCGAAAGACGACAGGGAGCACTGGTGTGCGTTCTGGAAAGACGTGGTATTTCCCACGGATGGACATGGCATCGCAGCTTCGCTGTCCCGGGGCTAGTAGCATATGTAAATAAGTTTTTGGTTCTGGGCATGCTAAATTACATACCTTCTGTTTCGCTTTTTCCAGTAGGTAATCCTTGTGTCGCCTGAGTTTTTGGCTAGGAACAGCGGTATCTCACAGTCACCGATCGAATGCGTTTCAATACATCTTATCACGTACTGTGAGGAAATGAACATTACAAAATATGCGTAAATTCATCAGTTCGACAGTTTCCAGACCGTGAGCACCTCCAACATACCACTAGGTTACTAAATAGCTTCTCTTACACACACAGTGGTGGGTTCAGTCGTCTAAAAGTAACTACCTCGGTAAAGTGTAGTATACATTCATTCCGGTACGTTAAGATGAATGAAGATCACGAAGGACTGTCACTGACATAGTTCGTTTCGAGTAGGTAGGGCCAGGCAAATGAGAAGATCATTCGATGTAATCTACTTCAAAGCTGCACACAAGTTGAAAGCTCAACGTGTAGGGTGAGCTTGATGAAGATGAGTTTATCAACATCTGGTTGTAAATGACCGGTGAAATCCCTGTATTTGATGAAAAGGAACACCTTTCTGTCGTCCTCTACCCTTATCGTCCGCCTTAGAAAACAATAACACATATAGCTGGTGTTTTTTGGTTGCACCCAGTGTGACATGAAATGGACTTTTCATTTAGGCTAAAAGAATGTACAAGCAAATTACGCGCTAAACACGTTTTACTACCCAAGTTTGTTTCGTATGAGTGGACACTCACAAAGAGTTTCTAATGACGCGTAATTGTTAGTGACATTGTGTATAGTCTTAGCTTAGACAGCTTGACGATTCGCACAATTAGCAACGTGGCCAATGTTCACTGGAAGTATGCTTTGGTGTGTATTTGTATGGGGTTCTGGACTTCGTTGATCGTGGTTGAGAGAGAAACGTACTGTTCAAAGGTGAGCGAGTACAAGAAACTTTGTTAGATTTTCCGCTACAGTGGTTTGCACGTAATAGCTGATGAGTCTGCAATAAAGCAATGCGTATTAAATTAACATCGACGAGCCCAGCAAAGAGGAAGACGGCGAGTATTCACAGTGACGTATTAAAAGAGAACCCAATTTTTTCTGTCAAAACCGTCAGCTTCCTCAATTTGATTTTACTCAGTCAGCATCAACAGAACTCCCCGGAACCATCCAGAGGCAACTCTTATCATTTTTTTTATTCGCTCGACCGTTATTCCACCATGCTCACGGTTGCTTAGTGAGGTTAGCTACCATCTTTAGTAGCCGTCCTTCGATCCTCTGATTCGAGACTGCCTGTATGTCATTAAGCACAAGATTATTGCCCTATACTTATCACCTTGTAGTACACGTCTTTGGAACGGAAGGAAGGGATTTTGTGCGACCGTCATTTGAGTTAGTTTGGTAGCAATTTGTGAGGACAGTCGTGCCAACCTCTGGACTAAGGGTTTACGCCTTCACTACAAGGTGGGAAATTCCACTTCTATCAAGCGCATCACGTGAACAATCTAGCATATCTTTCCGGGGTCTTACAACAGTTTTGACGATCAGCTCGCTGAGCAGAACTCTCCATAGAGCAGTCTAGCTGACTTCCCAGAACGACCATACAACTCAACATCGGCGATAAGCTCAGGTTTCGCATGATCACACAACGCCACTACACTAAAAGGGTAGGCTCTAATTCATTCGATCCATGATATTAAGCAAGCACAAGATGTGAACCATTGTTGATGAGAATTTCAAGATCGAGACTATTTCAAACTAAGCACCACCCACACCTGACTGGATCCATCTCATTCAGTTAAGGCTTTTGGCCAGCCTGCTTCAGGAGAAAACACTAGAGTCGAGGTTTACCCGTATTCTAGCTCATCAGTAGTGTCTACTTTCATCCGGATTAGGGTTTGCACTCCGACCCTCGTGATTGTGCGACCAGTAAATTAACCTCAACGCCAATGAACCCACAAAAGACATGACCAAATGATCAGATTGAAATGCTCAACCACAAACTTGTGTGAATAGTGTTCAGTGTCCGATCGTTTCGAGAGAAGAAAAAAGAGACGCTCTATTCACTCCAACCTATAACCTCGCGATCAGTAATTTCCAGTTCGTCATTAAACCAACTGAGCACGAATTCAGTTATTAGCAGAAGGCCGGGGATCTATTGAACACACATTCACCCTTCATCAGTTCGTTAAAAGTATCGTTGATCAACAGTTCCTGTGGTTTCAACTACGATGCACGTCTACAGCGGCTTGGACGCGGGATAATGCTGGCTAGATGTAAAAACACTGTCGGGACCATATTCTAGCGCTACCTCCGATTAGGGCGCATGAAGAACTTCCCAACACATTCCACGCCAGTGTTGTCCACATACCAAATTCTCATTCAATTTCGGAACAGACGGTGTAGTGAAGAACTGACCGGAACACTCACAGAAACCAGTGAATGATTTAATTCTCAGTTTAAAACTGCTTAACATGGACTAAACTAATGAGAAGTTGTTATTAGACAGCTTCAGTCAGAAACGAATTTCCTCACACGATATCCACTCAGTCGTTTACGAGGACTTCGGTAGTTTCAAAATGTGGATGAATGCACCAAGACTGTGACAGTGACCTTTCGTCTTGGCATGACGACTAAAGTTCCGTAGGTTATTAACCGAATTCCCTATTAAAGAAGCTGAACTTATGACGATAGAAACGTACCTCCTGTGACAGTGTTCTACGATTTGAGACATCCCTAGCTTTGAAAGGCGTCTCACTTGAACTTAAGAACTGCATTTATACAGCGGTTAGGGGAGTCTTAAGCCTGTTAAGAGTTAAGAACATGAAGAATGCGTCTCTGGCAATTAACGTTTATTTCCAGTTGCACGAATCTGATGGCGCCAGCGAGTAAGCAACGCGAACGACTTTAGTGGTCATTGCCAGTATCCTAATATATGCCAGCCATTGGCCGTTCAATCGCCTTGACTGTGTAGCGTCCGTACAGCATTTTTTCACAACTTTCAATGTTTTCTGCACCTTTTATCTTTCTCCAATTTACATTTACACTTGATATTTAAACCATATGAATCGAAAATACACTTTTCCTTGAAATTCTTCAGCCGTGTGCTCTCTCCCTCACCGATCCGTGTCACACGTATGCTGACTTCGGAGGAGTTGAAGACGAACGGAATCAACGACCCATTTTAGCCAAATTCGGCAACTATCTGCCTATAAGTTCACCTCCTCCTTGTAGGCTCAGAATTCTTTTGGAGCAGCAAGACAAATCGGATACATTGGAAATACCTTTATTCAGTGTGGTGGAATTCCAAACCAATGCACCGTCACGAACTGTTGTGAGTCAGTTCCCTTTATTTTCTACACATTTTTGCATCATGTGCTTACCTGAGCCATATACAGTGTTTAGATCCACTACAGTCAGCACACAACTGAATGTTGGGTAATACACAAACGGTCCGTGACCTACCTTAATTTTCATTAAAAACGGTGATTCAAAGGCTCAGCAGATTAGGAGGGGTAGCCGGTTCACGTAAAGGTCACATCGATGGACGAGAGAAAAAGACACGCGCGGGATGATATTTATGACGACATTAATAATGGCGGCAATAATAATAATAATAGTAATAATAATACGACTCTGTAAGGCTGAAAGTGGGCAACAACCGGGATAGATATCGGAAAAAAGAATAGACAACTGTGATTGTCCAATTGCGTTCAGAAATGCGATTAAGTCTTTCTAATAGTTGAACTTGACTCGAACCAGATATTTTTGTTTGACCTGAGCCACATTGTACACAATGTATTCGTTGTAGATCAGAGCTGTCTTCGGTACACCCGAGCTGATTGGATCCCCAATCGGGTAGACGACACCGTCTGCATTCGTATAGAAAGTAGCTGGATTCGGAGTGACGGAGCCCACGCCTGAAAAGAAAGAGTAGTGTAGCACATAATGAACTGTATGAAACGATAATAACAGTTTCGAGCTCCCAAACGTTCACAAATAAAGGCAAGTAAAAAAATAGCAGGTCTCGAATTCCGTTAAGGACTGATCACGAAATCACACGTTCATTTAAAATAACCACTCTGAGCGATACTGATTCTTACAAACAACCTGTGTCATGGCAACAGTACCTACCCGGGAGCCGCCTCAGCTTGAGTAATCGGCACCAAAGTAGCTTAACCTTTGGTTAGCTAATGTGATGGATTACGTCATTCGTGAACCAGAGTTTCAAACGGCTTTATGAATGTGTACGTGTACATAATCAATTGAATTTGTGGTATACACTGACGTCCGTTAGTTTGACATCTAACTTTGTCGATTTAGGCGCACATGTGTGAAGCCTTGAGGATAATCGTACTGAATAACCCCATCCTGGGAACGGCTGGCTGACCCCCCCCCCTCTTTTGCGGTAAACGCAATTCTAATCAGTGTGTGATTCACGTCCATAACCTCTCTCACAAACAACAATGCCCACTACCACACGATCACATTTGAGATTACAAACCCAGAACTATTCCATTGTTTTCATTATGACAAAACTGTACCAGCCGTTCATTGTAATAGCGGAAAGTAACAATAAACTTGAGGCCTACTTCCAATAGAGAGGATACTGTTCAGTAATTACACACATATATATATACCGGAACATGATTATCGGTAGAACGACAGCTTTGTTTGATTTGGCTATATCACAGAGGTTCGAACCAGTAATTATGATAATTCATACTGGTCAGCGTCAGACCGAGACTCCAAGATTGGTTTCAGCCTCGTCTGGACTCATCAGACAGAAATAAGTTGAATCGAAACGGAAAGCCATCGCGTTCTGACCACTAGATCAATAACCTTAAGAGCAAACTCTGCCTATTCACTATATGGTTGAAAGCAAGGGACTTCGATTTTATTTTCCCAAGGAAGCATATCATTCTGCTAGTGACCATTTTACGTCTAATATTTAGGAGACGAACGAAACAACCATGCTACTCTAAACTCGTTATTCAGGAGAGGGAAGAAATATTATTAACAACCAATGATACTACTGACTGATTAGTGAATACCTTCGCCATATTTCTCACTTGTATGTTAAGTTCCATATATGGCTCCTGTTTTTCGCCTTATAATCCGCTGTTCGACAGTACGCACTCAACAATATGCACAGAAATTTGTCAGACAATAAATCGTGCGCATGAACGTTTGAGCGACAACCGGATTCAGACCCAGCTATCGCGATTTCAAGTAACCAGAGGATACTCAGCCAACACGTGACATCATACATCACACGGTAACGTACAGCTCCTGTAGCAAAAGCCTGTAACCGAAATGTACTTACTATCAGCAATACTTCGTCGAGTAGAAACGATCTATCCTTTGAAAAGATTGTACCGGCAGCAAACTATGAACATCAGAATTGTGATCGGTAAAGATTTCCTATGATGATTACCTCCAAACCAACACTCCACAACCGGTTTCATTTCTGGCTGGATCCGTCAGTTAAAAACAATCGGAGTGCGTTCGAATCGATAATCTTACCAATCAGGGCTCTCTTAGTCATCAGACCACTGATCGTGTGAGCCACGTTTGAGACGTGACGATTTAGAAGAACCCATTCCACGACGTGCTTGTAGCGGGTAACAGTAGTGAAGATCAGAAGTTTAATCAATTGCGAGGTGTTTCATCAAAAACATCAGAAATATCAGTGATGATTATTAGTAGACCACATGGACGCAAAAGTCGACAGCATTTACAAGACGAGATACATTAAGTGACCACAGCAGAAAGCTCAGATCTCCCACCTTTGCGACTGTGTTTATCAGCGGGTAGATTCGTAGATTCGGCTTCATAGCACTCTTTCATGTTTCCCAGAATGACTTCGCACAGCAGCAGCACGCCTTCCGGTTGAGACTGACTGGTGTAACAATAGTTTGCAGACTTGCTGACAATATCGGCGAAATAGATGCCCTTTCCAAACATATAACCGGTGACTGGAGCCTCAGGTGGGGCGATCCGCAACCCTTGCGATCTTGATACAAAAAGCAGCCGTACAAAGTGGAAAAAGAAACCAAAAATGCAAACAACAACGCGGTTCAGGGTGACTGAAAGTTTAACATAAACCAAAACTCACGCAGAAGGTACACTGTAACGTGTATACTCAACGTCAATGTGACGGAGTGCACACGGATGGGTGATGAAGTAGGCCTGGTCGCTGCACAGTTTCGGGTTTGAGAGAACCACAAAAGTGAACATCAAAACAGAATCCTAATCGCTGGAAGTTAGGATGTCACGATGTGATCAAAACAGTTCGCGTTTTAGTATCGACCTGAGATCATGGGGAGACGCAGCACTACATCGGACCGTTTGGTTTACAGTGACTGAGGTGGGCATCAAAAATTCAGCCAGCGACAGTAACGCAACCGTGAATTTGAGTGTATCATACGTGAAGGGAATACAGGCGCCATAGGCCATGCTGATGTGACCATACGGCGCTGTGATTTCCCTCTGTGAGTATTGACCAACTAAATCGAGCGCTCCGATAGGGGACAATTATTGTCTGTGATCGGGATTTCTGAGTCAAGTCAGAATCTCCGACTTCAATGAGCTTGGTGAACAATGTTTCAGATTACTCTGTTGATTCTTGGATGTTTTGTTTAGCTCCTCAGTCCAAAATATTCGTTCTAATCCTGGATGGAATGTACTAACGTATAACATCATAACAAAACTACTTCCCGGCCTACCACAGGAGTCTCAGTGTACTTTGCTCCTGAAAGATAAGGGTTTTAAGGTGAACATCACTTACGCTTGATCACGGCTTCCTCCATTCAGATAGGCTAATCAGCCTTGGCCACTTGGACTACAAAGGTCTCTACTCACACGCCTCTCGGTGTTACTTCTTCGAATTTGCACCAAGGACAGAGTTTGGGTGTAATCACAAATAGTTCGGTGTAATCAGTTCTCTGGCTTCGGTGAATAGGACAGACTGCTCTTGAAACGGATACTGCCAGCTTTGTGTGTCTGCGCGCGTTTGTACACATAACTTATTGAGATGCTTAACATTATTCAGCCAGCTTAGGATGAACACAAGTAAACAACGTCGACCACAGGTCACACGCTGACGGGCGTTTCAAATGTTCGTAGGATGCTAATGAAAAATGACTTGTTACCGACAAAATTGAGGAGAGATAGAAAAATGTGCGTGAGGGGACAAAGAAACGAAAAGCAAGTACTTACAATATGCCAACCCAGTTGGTACGACGAGACCCGTGCCATAGTAGTAGTTTGTTGTGCTGCGCAGGTTTGAAGGTATCAAATCGCCGCTTCTCATCGGGACGTTCTACGTCAAATATAGCCTCCACAGTCAGGCTGTAGTGCTTATGTGTCGAACCATGAGTGCGTCGGGTATACTCAACAATACGATTATACTCGTCACTAGCGGAATCCAGCGGCTAGTGCAGGACAGGACAAGAGAGCATGTCAGGATCACTGAAGGCAACTAGCCAATGAAATTACGGTTTCACTAATGAGTAGTTTAACAGATTTGATGGTTTAGATGAAACCCCATTGTGAAAAATTAGGGCTTCGGCTGGATTCGAACCAGCGACAGAAACAGCATGCCTGAACACGGCAAGCGCTCCACCAGCTGAGCTACGAAACCACGGCGGGGGCTCGGAAGTTTCACATTATGACCGTTATTCATCCGTCCAACTGTCTTATACGGAATCCATTAAACGATCCAGTGGATCGACTACTCTGAATTTGTAGCTCAGGTGGTAGAGTGCTTGTCGCGTTTGGGCATGTTGGCTCGTTCGTTCGAATCCAACCGAAGCCCTAATTTTTCATCTAAATTACAGCTTGCAGAAGACAGTGCAACAACATACTGTATTATCGTAAACAGAAGTGAACAAAAAGAGCTGTTCCTAAACGCTAAGCCAATGAAGTTCTTTTACTTGGGCTTCTTAAAGCACAGTCAGAACAGGGAGAAAACAAGAACTCAAAGTCCAAAATGCGGTTCACAGGTGGACTTAGACGGCTAGCCCAATACTATCGAGAATTCTTCTAAGTTGTGCATCATCAGAACAATAGGTCGTCGTATATATGCATATTTTCACAAACCTAATTGGTCCACAAGTTCGAATATGGTTGGTTTCCAGGGATAGATATGATTGGACAAATAAAACGGCAGAACTGCGAAACGTGAATAGAGCAAACAACTCTTCCGACGGTATCGAAATTTGGTTAATGCATGGTAACATGCGAACACACGAATTACGAATACGATCCACAGTAGATCAAGAATGCAAGCAGTCAGCTCACATGGGTCAATATCACCAACTTCATCACGAACTGGCCTTTTAAAATCGCATAAGTAACCCGATGCAACCCTTCCCTGATAAGAGAAGTGGGGTGTAAACATCATCATCAAAGTTCGGGAAGCAACTTCATAAAACTCACTTTCAAATTAGTGTTCAACTGATGATAATGTTGATCCAGAGGATTTTCACCGGTGGTCACATCAGCTTTGAGTATATTGTAAGCCAATTCGATTTCCAGTAGGTCTTCTAACATTTGCAATTTACCTTTGATCGCTTTCCGTGTATTCAACAATGGTGGCGCCCGCATTCCAAAGTCATGAGGAATCAGAGTGAAGAATCGAGTGGATTCGCTTAGTAGTATTGTTTGGTCCAGTGCAGTTTTGGCTTTCGTTGCACGATCCATTAATTTGCTTAGATTGCCCAGAATGGCATACGCCTCGTGAATCTGACGTTGGGACAATTTCCCGAGGGGCATTTTGCGCAAATCCAACTGTGTTCCAAAAAATGAAGGGTGGTAGTGAGACATTCCGAGTCAGTACAAAAAGAGCATATAGCAGAATAGATTACCAATGTTGGGCGACGTTTTTCAAGTTGATAAAAATATGCCAATCGTTATAACAGGATGTCCTCTGAGAAAAGCCGTACATTCGGCACGGAGTTCAAATCAATCTATGCATCAACCACTCGGTTATCAGAAGCATGAAATTTATACGTGTGTTGGTAGACTAACGAAATATACACACATTGCTGTTCAAGCTAGATAAACACTTCGTATAAGAAGCTGGTTACTCTACTGTCGGGGTACCCGAAAAATCGTTACCAATTTCCACTGACTGGAGTACGTGACCATCCCGTCGGCAATTATCAAACTGACAACAACACTAAAATGAGACTCCTGTGAACAGACGAGAATCATTTGTTAGATGGCTCACTGTTTGGTTATAGGCAAAATAACCCAGAGTTCGGCTACTGCGAGGCATACTAAATCACATATAGCTTAGACACAGCATGAAGACACCCAAGAGTATACTAAAAAATTCCAGATCCCTGGGACAGCAAGAGAAGGCGATTGAAATGACAACAGACATAATTATTGTTGAGTTTGATCGGAATCAAGCAACAAGTAAAGGACAATTAACGAGTAATCGGCGAAACTCACTTCGAATTCGATCATGGTTTGCTTCATCGACTCAATATCACATATGAACTGGATCAGTTGTTGAAGTGACGTGTCCAGTTTAGAAGGAACGGAATGAGCCAGACTTAACTTTTGCGATTTCTCTTCGACCTGAAGTGATGCGCAAGCATTTTCGAAACAAAGCCAAGGAAGAAAGAAAAAGCAGAGCGTAAAACAGACGGGAATCAAGAAAATAATCACGCAATTGTTAGGAGGGTTGAATGACACTAGATTCAACTAACCGCGTAAGCAGACAGAAAAATGGCTCGCTTTAAGACAGAAAATCAAAGCCAATGCAGGAAATCAGGATAAGCTTACGTCGGCATAGTCCAGTTCCATTTCATAGAATTTATTAGGTTTCTTTTGGAAGTTTTCTCGGTCTTTCCATTCATTTCCTGTCTTTTCCAAATAGAGCTCTTCGAATGCATGACGAGCAGCCGAGGCAGTGGTGAACTTTTCCACTTTTTTTCCGCCAATAGTGGTGCCGATTCGGCCCCAAGCACGAAACACACTAAAGGAAACCCCTTTGTCGAGTTGAAGAGCCTGTAGTCTGTCAATGAGAGACGAAACAGCGAATAATTAACCACCGAAATATTACAGTTGTAGACTGTAACAAGTAGGTTGAATGTTGAAGACCGTATGATCCACCGGAACTCGCAACGAAAAATTCGGCTATCCAACATGAAATGTATACACAGATGTCCCCCGAAGTGGGTGATATCGTCTTTTGAGGGATAGTGGAAGGGCGCCTCGGCTGTCCAAATAAGGTGAATTCAGCCTGATGATGAGAAGCTGATATCACTGTGGCAAACTCATTTAATGAACTGATTGTTGAAGTATGTACTGGATAGCATTGAAGAATGTATTAATTTGTCGATATTCTGACATTAGCCGTCACTTGAATATTGGAGTGTGGGAGGCGACAGCACCGTGCTCAGCAAGCTAACCTGGCAATAGACTGAAAATGTTTAAGGATAACTGATCTGCACAACTGTTCAGTTACGCACTTTGTGCACCGATCTATTGAGAAGCACGCAGAATAATGTTTAACAAGACTATTCGCAAGCAGAAGCTGTTACGTAATGAGCGAACAACGACAGCCACGAAAACAACGATGGCTCCACACAGCTTGTTTGGGTTTTGAAATCCTTCGGAATAATCACACCGTTGTTCAGAGACGCTCTTGCACATAAAAGTGTGACGGTCACGGAATAACGTAAGTTCGTCTAAATGTTAGCTGATCTTTCTAGTAAATGTGTATATTCTTCCTCTGTCATCTGAGGTGACTCAGCTTTGCGACTTTGTTTACCAATAGCCGTGGACATCAATGGACGGAAACGAAAACAACTTTCGTAAATTCCTGGAAGACAAACTAAGCCAGCTATTCACGACTGTGTGAGGAAACATTGTCCTAATGCAATGTTTATTTGTCTGCACAATGGAACATGTAGATTTGCAGCACACAACGGTGGGTCTAACAAATTACTGCACGTACTCATATGTGAACGGATCCCCAACCGGTTTGACCGTCAACTGTGGTCAGTACACTGCACCTTTCCGCCTGTAAGAATGTAGGAGACTATCGCGTCCGTCTACGTGAAATAAACGTTGGTGATCTTACATAAAGTGCACTGTTGAATAGAACCAGGACAGCGACATATCAAACGAAACAAAGGCTATCCCTTACACAGCGACAGAACAGATCGATTCCGAATCACTATAGAACCATGATAAGAACATTAGTCGTAAAATGAAGGAATCTGACTCTTTTCTTGGCATCTCCTTGTGTAAACTCACACGATCGACACTAAGACATGTGTATACTGCAAACAAGCGACCGAGTCATAAATGAGAGTAAGGCCTTAGAGCAATGGCTGCCCCAACATATTACCTGTCATATCCGGGATGACCCAGTCAAACCACATCATTCACGCCACCAAGCCAGTTTAGATGGCCCCCTTGTGTCTCGAACCGAGGGTTGCACGAGTCAAAAAGAATTAAGCCCATGAAATGGGAAATATCTACGAAGATCTACATGGCCTAACCATTTCCACCTAAATATCTCCAGGGTACAGGTGAGTGGACAGGATTAACGCAAATGATGAAAAACATTACTGAAGCCACTGAGAGGTCACCCGCTGGACAGAAAAACGAGTGGATAAGGACTAGAGTATTCTTCATGTCCCCACACTTGGGCGGCCATAGTTCGCAGTCACAAAGCAATACTGGAAAAACTGTATTCCTGTAAATGCGGTATTTCGAATTCAATTGAGTCAGTTTTTGAAGTCAAACATGCCACAAGCCGCAGAACACTATCGCAGTCCCAGAAATACAAGGTCCGACTTCAATACCAAGACCCGTATGACACAAGACGTAACATAAATCGATCAACGACTCAGAGAACTTTAGCGTCTAGTCAACAACTAAAACACCCGAGTATCACTATGCATTTGAAAATCACAAAACGCTGCCCTAGTGACCGGCAAGAAAGGAGAATGTAATCCAGCAGAATTTGTTTCATATGAAACTGGTCAAACGCGATAGCCAGCAATTCACATAAATGTATTGAAATCTCGGTGCAGAACAGGATTCTACTGTCTACAAGCACATAGACTGGTTTTAAAACACCCTGATGACATAGGAGCTCTTGTTGTCCGATTTTCATCGAAGAAATCCATACTGCATTTTCATGGTCCCACGACGATTTGACCAGCCATTCACGTTTTATTTAAAACATTCAGCTCATTCGCCTATCGACAAAGATAGATTCATATATTGTTGTGCACACAGAAGTGTGTACGAACATGTAAACTTACTTGTAGAACGAGTTGGAACCTTTAACCAAATCCACCAAGCCCAACACAGCGCTCATCGGTGTGCCTTTGGTATCTTTGAGCACCGAGGCACGATGATCCAGACCGGAGTCCGGATCAACCACAGCTCCTCCTTTGAGTTGGAAACGAGTCAATTCATCGGTTTCACGAATGTTGGCAAAGTTCTCTTTTCCGTCTGGACGAACAAAAAGCATACGAACCAGTACACACATGATCGACCGTAATGTGCGTGAAGCTACTTTCTAGCAATACCAGACCGCGAACCATGATTTTCAAGATGCACATGCGATGCACGACTAAGAGAGAATGATATAGTCCAGATACCGAAAAATGTCATTGAGTTATTAAATCTGCCGCTTTACTTATCAGCACTACAATTTCTACGTTCATCGGTGTCTCAGGTGGATTTCAGTGTGAACTGAATAGGAAATCCTGTTTGGGCAGTCAATCTACCGGATCATCTAGTGGATTACATGTGGCGCAGAGAGTTGGGTGGGTAGTTGGGTTAAAATGCGAAATTTGTGGGCTTCCGATTTGGATTCGTAGTTGAGACACCAGTGCATTTGCCGCGTCTGAGCATGCCGTTTCTGTCTCTGGTTCTGATCCAGCAGAAGTCCAGAATTTTCGCAACTCAGTGTTAACTGTGAT
This sequence comes from Paragonimus westermani, assembly GCA_008508345.1. Classification (NCBI taxonomy): domain Eukaryota; kingdom Metazoa; phylum Platyhelminthes; class Trematoda; order Plagiorchiida; family Troglotrematidae; genus Paragonimus; species Paragonimus westermani. The sequence continues at coordinate 27,123 of QNGE01002275.1, read as the reverse complement.
AATGATCGGCCGACTTAGACCAGGCGGTCTGGCTGCGTGATCCCCTAGCCTTGTTGCTTTGAAGTTGCGAATGTTTGACAATTATGTTAGTGCCCTTTTCACTCCACTCGAAACTAGATTGCTTCGTGTGATTTTGAGTTGTTAACTGATTTCTGACTGGTTGACCCACACGTTCAAGTGATCCAATATACACATTAAAATACAACACACGCACTCTGCGCAACTACTGCGCGAGGCTGCGTGCGATGAGATTGGTAATTCTGGTATACACGGTACAGCAGCGCACTCATTTTCAAGAGGTCTTTCACACATATATTAAGTGTAAACAGAAACAAGAAAAATGCTCACTTTTTGCAGGCATATGCTGTGGCGATTAGGGGGGACGGACAGGCAAGGTAGAGAGGAAACAGAAGGTAAACGCATGCTAATCATTAAGAGCATAAATGGCTAGACAGTTATCACATAGTTGAACTCAGCTGAGTCAAAAAAGGACTCTATTAGTGGATAACAAGAACCAGTACAAATATAGGTATAATGCTACAAAGTACAACGATCATAAAAAAACACGAAAAGATTAGACGCAGAAGCTGTTCACATAAGTGTCATTCACTATGGATGTCTTTGGCGGTAGACGTTGTGGATTCCTAAGCAAGGAAGCGTTCTGAATTAACGGAAGCAAACCTCAACTTCAACTGTGTCACACCCAAACGCAAAACTATGGTCCGATTGTAGTGTGGCCCTTAGCAGCTGGTCGAGGCTTCCCCAAATAAGGCTTTACGAGTCCGGGGATCTGCCGATATACGAGCAACGTGTCTGATCAAACGAAATCGACGACGATAGTGAGCGCCAGATAGGATTACTATGTATGGAAACCTGTTGTTGCCCAAGCCGTGGTTCCATCGTGTACAGGCAAATATGTGCAAGCAACAACTTTCAAATATACTTAATGGGTGAACAAATAATACATAACTCATAGAATGAAACCATTTAAACAAACTAGAAAAGTTGTTTGCATATCCGTTGGCCTGAACCTCAATTTACTTCCAGATGTCATTTAACTCAGAAGCTCAGTATCAGTACACTGTCTCGTGTAAGCAAAGTGTTTATACACAAGATGGAACGGAACACTGACGGCCGTTTTTATACGTAAAGCTACAGCCAGTCGCAGTCCGCAACAACTTATGATGGTTCCGCAGCCTCACACAGGCATTAAACATATCGTGACAAAATTACACGACCACCACACTTTTTAACAATACGTTTTTTCTCTTTAAAACTTCGTGTACTCATTTGTTATCTCTAAAATATTGATATTTAATATACATCGGAATATTTGTATTTTCGAAAAGTTAATGAGCGATGTTCGGAAAGATAGGTCACGAAGAAATCGTGGATCCGCAATGAAAGATACTCCTCTGTAAGCAACTAAGGGGAATTTCCTTTCCTATCCTATTACGAGCGTCCATACAACGTTTCGGTAAGCTTTTGAAAACGGAATCGAGCATAGCTGGGTCCACACTACGCTATCTTTGCTCCAGAAGCTATCCTCGACCCAGACGCAGAAGTAGTTATCCTGAAACCCTAGTACACTTGCTGGACAAGCATGCTCCAGAAAATTTCATCCCTGTTTAAACTTAAAGTATAGGTCATCCAGTTCAGTACATGTACTCCGCGAAGAAATAGTCGCAGCTACCACGCAAAGAAACGAGTTCTCTGACAGTAAAACAGTGCTGCCGGTAACACGTTCGGTACCTAATTTTGTAGTGAACGTTTACTAAACAATGTGTGAAGGTGACGAATCATAACGCATCAAAAGGCTCTAAGTAGTTAATCACGTTTGTCGGTCAACTATTATCATCGTCATCGTCACAGACAGCAATACATCAGTGGGTCTCACTGATGCATAACTGCCACACAACCATGAGGGAAGAAAACAAACCCTGTATAGAAAGGTGCCTATACCTATGTGAAAGTAAAGTGTCATGAGTGGAACAGCATACTGACGGTTTTCACTGCCCCGCACTTCACAGAAAACACGGTCAAACAACGGCAACATAAAAGCCAATGAACTCCGTTAGCCATCATCTCACTTAAAGTCTCAAGCCAAAGACTCTGTCAGTCATCAGGGCTCCAGCCGGGAAGACAAACCCGATCTACCAATGGCCAACCCCTTCTTGAACTATTTCATTTGTCTGGGCCAGGTCATCATGTCCATTTGAAATCTTGTGCTAGTCGGCTCCAGCGTCTGTACAGCGCTCGGTAAGGCGGGCGACTAGCCGGCATCTTCCATACATGACCTAACCATCTAAGCTTGTACAAATGTAAGGACTGAATAGAAGAACTCGTTTGGCAATCAGCGCCAAACACCCGCCTCCTAACCTCCTCGTTGCTTACTCGCTGATGCCACCCAATAAGAGCGACTGAACGCAGAGATCGATGGTCAAATACATGAAGGCGGTTTACGTCTTCTACCTTAAGCGGTCAAGTTTCGCTGCCGTAAAGTAACACAGCCCTCACTGTTGTCTGATACACGCGACCCTTAGGCCTCAAAGAGATAACCCTCCGTCGCCACAGGTACCCCAGATTAGCAAACACCGTCCTAGCCTTAGAGATACAAACCTCCACTTCATTCCGCACACCGCCATCGTTGCTGGTGCACCTACCCAGGTATTCAAGCCGGTCAACAACCTCCATGATTTAATTAGTTCACATTAAATCTACTTAATCACAGCAATCTTGCAGAATCATTTCGCACTTTGAGGCGCATTTCAAAGCACTTAGCAGACAGCAAAATGACGTTTAACGTTGCTTATGATGCTTGAAAGTTGTCAAACAGTAGCACCTTGTCAGCATAATCAAGATCAGTCACTCTTTCACCAGGTAGGAGGTCCACGCCGGCATCTTGTGAGTGCCAGAGACAACACTCCATTATTTCGTCCATGATAAAATGAAACAAAAATGATGGAAGGAAGCCCTTTCTGGTAGTGAAACTGTCAGGTAGTTCATCGTAAACCCTGACCTGACCTGAAGTATAGGAATAAAGCGCCGACAGTATATTCACACACTTAGTCGGTACACTCTTGCGTTCAAGCGACTCTAAAAGTGAAGTCCGGTCCACCGAGTCAAGAAATACGGCAGTTGTTGGTCGACGGTATACATAACGCTGCGCCAGAAACTGACGAAGAGTAAAAATGTGATCCACACATCACCGCCCTGGGGAGGAAGCCTGCCTGTTCTTTCCTAACGTTTGCCTCCCAAAGTGCAGTGAGTTGACGAAGTGCAATGGATGCCAAAACATTAGAAATGACTGGGGTCAAACGATGTTTTTCGCAAAAGCCCCTGATGTCTTTTTGAATACAGGAACTATTATCGATTGACCCCAGCACGGATTAAATGGTCCCCATCGTCCACACAAGTTGAAACAACTGAGTCAATGTCCCCACCAACGCCTCCCCACCTCCTTTGAAAAGTGTCGGCACGAGATCATATGGACCAGCAGCTCCATTACGTTTGAGAGCCGAAATGCAACTGCGGACTTCAGTCTCAGTGAGTGGTTCCAAGTCTACCGACCAGGGTGCTACATCAAAAGTTTGTGGCAGCAGTACAGTGGAAGCAGCAAGCCAGCTAAACTGACCATCAGAGTCCCGCCCACCGCTCTAAATTTCTGGAATTCTTATAGATGAATGTGCTATCTGTCTCGCTGATAGCTTCACTGACCAACAGTCGCCTGGGGCCGGTGACAAGAATCAGCTTAGAAAGTGCCAGTGTTCTCTGAAGCGAAAGCGGTTTCTACTTCCTTAAGATTTTCCATTAACCAAGCCTCACGATCGGTCTTTAGACTATGTTTCAGTTTTCTAAGGATATCTCTCCTAGACTTTTTATGTCAATTACCAGGAGGAATGTTCCGCCTGGCTTCTAATAACTCCAGGGATTTCTCCGAGATCCAATGTCTGTTCAATCCACGAACCCCCCGTGTCGCATGCTACAGTATCTACTTCACGAATGGCCTGTGAAGATTTGAGTCCAGCAGCTATCAGGATCTTCGGAGTGAGAACCACTAAGACAGCTTTCTAAGCTGGTTTGACGCTTATGCTTTAGCAACAACAGCAACTCGTTGCTGTCGGTGGGGTCGTTGCCCAGTAAAACGACAACGTACCAATGCACGACTTGAATCCAAGTACGTGCTCCAATAGGAACGACGGTCTTGAATGAGACTGCTATATGATTTATCTTAGACCACCTAGACGAGATTCGGCCTCATCAAGGCGCCCGACCTGCGCATTCATATCCCCGACCAGAATGACTGTATCAGAACCATGTGTCGAACGAAGGAGAGTGGTCAAATCCGAGTCAAACGCGTCCTTGACGCCGACGTCACTACAGTCAGTAGGAGCGTGAGCAGACATAATGAACAGATTTTTGAGTCTTGCGTCTAGAGATAGTCTTAACTGAATCTGCCAATTGGACGGCACAGTCTACTGTTAGCAAGAATCCAATCTACTAATGCGGCTGTGGCCATCGTGCTGAGGATGATAACAACTCCAGTCTGACCGGTAACGGCGCCTGTGGAGTCACTCGAAGTGTATAACCAGTATCGGGTAGACAATGCACGTGCTGTTAGTTTCATATGTTAACTACTGTCCTGGATTCCAGTCTCCGAGATACAGTAAACATCGATATTCAACAAGTCTAACGTTTGTGAGAGTGCGAACGTTGAAGGCACCTATATTAATTCGCATTCTAGGTTCGAGCAAGGGACGAGGGAAGTCTGAAGCTGGATGACAAGAAAGAGAGCTTACCGATACAGGGTAAGACCTGTGGAATAATTGTCAGAAGTGAAGGTCGGCAGGGGCCTGGGAGCTAAATTTGACAGGACATTAGGAGAGGGGTCAGTAGTAGCATGTTTTCGCGTATCCACCCTGCCGGAAACAGCAGATAAGGTGACCCGGGTTGTGCTGAGAGACGGCCGATGCAGTCACGGAATTTCTAGCTTTGCGATTATTCAAGGTTGTATATGGGCTGAGATAATACCAGAACGCCCATACCTAGACAGGAGAACGATTAGGGTTCTCAACCAAAGTCTTTGGCTCAAAAGCCCGTACCGCAAGGCGGCAAGTAGGTGGCAGTGTACTAGGAATGGACATTTTTCGGAGAAAAATGCCAACCACCTTCCAACCCCCAATCTGGAGGACCAAGAGACTGTTGTTTGTCAGATCTCTACCTATTGGTCTGCCTGGTATGAGCAACGCTGTTGGTGTGGTCACCACACCGTTCAGTTTGCCCAGCTGTAAATGCGTGTACGCTTCTCTTAAGGTTTTCTTGAATGTCCAGAACGTCGGTTTGTGGAACGTCGATGCACGGTAGTGTACATGTGAGTGGAATTAAAGTATAGTGATTAGCCGTGTGGAACGCAAGCGAATATTTTGAGTAGGGTCCAGCTTCGACGGTCCTCCACAACCTTCAAACGTTCGAATTATTTGCTATCTTGCAGCACTGTGTGCAAGAGGCGTGCAATTCACATTCTCCCGGAAAATCCGCACTCTCCAGGCTGACTCCACATTATTTACCACATCTCTCTGTTAACTCAAACCACTTAAGACAGGTAAAAAGACAGCTAAAAATTAAGTTGATTGGTTATTGTAAAATTTTATCCATCGATGGGAGAGATTGAAATGATCTCCTTCCCATGGGTAACCTACGGTTGTTTTTTCGGTGATAACTTGCTGCAGTCATACGTCCCCGCTTGACAATGTGAGACATCAATATCGTGCCAATAACCGTACTTTCGTAACAGATTGGAAATCAACACACCCGTGTTTTTGTGAACTATACAGTTTGGCATCAGGTCAGTATAGGTTCCATGGCATACCACATCGAACACATACTTATGTGATTGGTAAGGTTAGGTCGAATTGTGTATTGCCTCAGTGGGCGACTACACAAGCACGTCACGACGAGCGACAAGAATCAGTAGGTTTTGATTGAATAACTGGATGGACGGTCAATTTTTAATGAAGTTCCGGACCACAGTAGAGAGATGGGTACTCCGCCATTCTACAGTGGGAAACGGGATATCACAGAAAGAGCCGTTCGACGTTTAATGCACTTAATTAGAGTGTGGCGGTTTACAACAGTTCTCCCACTGTCTCGAAACTATTTCAAGGTCCGTCAGAATCACATGTAACGACGTAAAGCAGAACGATTTGCACTGTCATTGACTGTGTTTGTTGCTCAAAACAACGGCTAACTTTATTGCGTGTGTGCTCGCACGAGGTACCATTTGGACGAACGGAAGAGAATTAGCAATTTTCTAAAACTTGGTGAATGGCGACGACTAAGAGAATGTATTTTAAATTCATCAGTTTCACACGGTTGGCAAACCTACTAACTAGGTCTTTCAAAGAAATATCGCAACGTCTAGCATTAACCGGAAGTCGGAGGAGTTTTTGACACACAAAAATGAATTCGAACTTCAATTTAGTCATGTAAGTGGTCAAAGCGTGACCTTAGTAAACAGCTTCGGGCTCGGTTAGCAACGAAGACCATGATACTGTCAGTCCATCGATACGTCCGCATCCCATGAAGGCTATAGAGGAAAGAGTGCACGTCGTTTTTTACGCTAATAAAGGCCAAACATCCAATAGTGTCACTTTCAGGATAGCACGTTATAAACGAAGGAAATGACGTCTCGTGGCCAGATCACGTTCACAAAAGGGCAGCGTACCCCCGCTTTTGTTGCGTCGCCATGACCGATTAAAGGAGTCTAAGTCCACCATAGTGGGTACATATCGAGCAACCAGCGTTGACAGTAACGCGTTCCACACCCTTTATATGTTGATGCGTATATGGCTAACGGCTTGCAACCGCAGAACTGTTCAAGAAGAGAAGGAAGATTAGACCGCACCAGGTAAACGACGTTTATACAACGATCAGACAAAGTAGCTGGTATCTACAGTTTTGGTGACCAGTAGTCGGGGATTTGGTTTATTTTCAAGTTTTACATCACTCACTGTTGATCGCAGCCTTCACATTCAGATAAACTATCAAGCCAGCCTCTCTCGGAAAGAAGCACCAGACTCGAGCTTCGCTCTCATTAGAGCTCATCAGTAGTGCATATCCTTGCCACGGTCGGGATTTGAACTCCGGCCACGCTTGAGCGTTCAGTTTTGATAATTCGGTCGTGTCTAATGTGAGGTCAGTGGCGCAGTGGTCCACACGGTTGCCTCATGAACGCGTGGTCGGAGTTCTGGTCTTCATCGTGGCAAGGATATACACTACTGACGAGCTCTAATGAGAGCGAAATTCAAGTCTAGTGCTTCTTTTCGAAAGAGGCTGGCTGGGAAGTCTATCTGAATGCGAAGGCTGCGATCAAAATATGAGTGATGTTAAACTTGAAAGTCTACAGTTTTGCTGTCGATGTGCGCCGTCGATCATGATACAGTTGATAACGATTTCTTAAGTCTATCACATCATTCGACATCACTTTTCTCAGTAGGTATACATATATATTTGTAACCACAAGAAAATTAACCACTTCTCCGAGGTCACATCGAGCGATCTAGTTGACCACTTTGCGGGCCCCCATATTCCCATTCACGACTAACAGAACTTCCTGTTCAAACATTCTGTCATCAATTTTCAGACTAGTTTCAGACTACGCGTAAGAGCGGCAGCATCCTGGTAAAAGTATACAACCACCAATTTTTACGGTGAGTTAATCTATGTAAACACAAACTCCTTTCTGTAGCATAAAAAAGATATTTGTGGATTGTAGATAAATAGAGAAAACCAAGCCAAGACTGTTACATGCGCACCGAGAGGACCACGCTTAAGTTTTTGTTTCCATGAATTTCACATCAAGTCACTACTTTCGGACTGTAATGATTATGAACCCTCAAAGTACGGTGTGCTGCCCTCTCAAGTGAGTTAGTAGGATCATGTAAAGAAAGCGTCAACAGTGAACAACAATTGTTGTTATGGTCATATTTCAAGGAGTCAGTTTCAACTAATTATTATCTCGAATCAATCCAGTAAGTTGGGCGGGTGAACCTGCTAACATGTCCGATCAACATTAAAGGTCAAACAGGGAAAAATCAGAGGCACTGGGCTTACTTTGGATGTCGTTAACCTTGGACTTCACTGTAGTTGGTGAAAAAGCAGGCCAACCGAACAATGTTACAGAGAATTGCCGTAGCAATTTGGTGCGTTTAGATTGGTAAATTCCTCACATATGGAAAGTATCGAGATACCGAGATTGGTGAACGCCCCGTGAACAAGAAATTTAAATTAAAAAAACAGATGAAAGCTGGGTTACACCGAACGACAAAGATATTGGCATTGATTTCGCACAATTGCCAGCATTTTCAACCTTAAGTAAGCGTCGGTCTTTAAGTCTCATACATGACTTCTAGAAAGACCACCCTTTGATAAAAAAAACAGTTTCATCAATGAAACCCAACACGAACACTGATTACCTAACTGCTACTGCCAGCCTTAAGCAAGAGGCACGAAAAACGCACGATGCAAAATCAGTGTGTTAACAGTTACACAAAATATGCCCATGTCGTCAAAATCAATAGGAGACAGGCATAAACAGTTCTTCTCCGTGTATCCAATTTATCTCTCATTACGTGTAACCGTATCTTTACTCGAAGCTCCTTGAACGAACCTGAAGTAAGCCCAGCGACTTAACCTAAGCAGTCGTTCAAAAACACGGTTTCTGTTTGAGAAAAAAGCCAACTGACGTCGAAGAATAGCGGCAGGTGAAAAGGAAGTGGCGTTAACATCAACAGAACAGCGCAAACTTCCTTCTTCAAGTTAAATAGCAAACACTCACTTTGACCTCCCAATCGGACAGTGTGTGCTTGTTTAGCAGTTTGACCAACTGTTTCTGCGAAAGTTTGGTCGAGGAAGACATTTTCAGCTCTGACAACAAGTCTGCGTCAACGACGCGCAGACCCATCGATTTCATTCGGGCTTTATCCTTCACTGCAATCTGCTCCATGGCGGTGACCGAGGTGCAAACGACCAGAACTCCGCTGGAAAGCTGATAGAGAGGAAGACGAACACGAGTAACGTAGTTACAATACTTTCGAAGATCAATAACGTTTCTTTTAGAATACCCAGACTAGCGCATAGCGGAGAATGAAAAGACGATTGACTAGATGAGAACTCACAGAAAAATCTGTGAATTCAAGCCTAGTTGCCAGAAACAAAATAACTCACCCTATGTGCGATAGACGCACCCAAAGCTTTACACTCCTTCACGAGATCCTCCTTTGTCTTGGTCATATTACTTTGACTGTCTGCTACAAATACGGCGTAGTCGGAAAGAGGCCCAACATACAGGGAAGTAGAATCTGTGGCAAACAGTCGAGTGCGTTTGGTGAATTTGTATTGTTTTCTGAAAGAAGAAGTGGTTACGGAATAACCGCGGGCGGAAACACTTCCAGTTTCGAGGTGCACCGTGGTTCAAACTGCCGATATCTTGGATAAAAAATCCACAAAGTGGCAGATGAACAAATGATCACAAGTGAACGATAATAAAATAAACCATAAACAATGGGAACGTATGAAAAGTCAACAATCTTACGGACGCAAACTCGTCATCGACGGCGACACACTGTCATTTCAGAGAGCGCTTTCAACCAGTGTTGATGATCTAGTAATCCTCGAGTTGCACCTTCCAACATTGCTCAGCGGTCCGCTACCACGTTCATTCTTGATCATCTTGCGGATTCTCCCGACAATTAGCAGCTGTACTGCGGAATCCACTGTGTGACAAAAAGTCTTTGTAACGCCACAAGTGGCGAAAATTAGTGAGTGCACCATATGCTATAACCATCCTCACAGACACCTCACAAAAGATGTTACAGGCTGAAGAGACTACACTATCCAGATATATGAAGCGGTCAAAAACCTCGAACGGTCTGGGTTTATTAAGAAAAAAAGACGGGATTAGGACTAAACTGACGTTGAAACAACGCTTTACACTTCGAAGGTGCAGAGTGCGCACCATACAGACCACCTGCACAAATTAACCGGTTCAGCATGATTTGCATGTTCTCTGTACACGAGCTCCGTGAGGCAACGTTGTCCGCATACTCGACAACTCATCAAAAGAAAGGATTAAGCAGAACAAAACCTACTAGCAATGCGTGCATATCTGAGCACAGTACAGAGTCAGTTGTTTGCTCATAGACCAAAGGCTTAGACTGAAAGATAAGTACTCCATACCGAAAGTAGAATGGAAACGCGATTGTGTTTTGTTACTTACAAAAATTCCACATCGTAATATTCTTCCGGCACTCGGAACTGGCTGCGTTCCACTTCATGCGTGCTATATAAACACGGTGCCCAGTCGGTGGCCATCGCACTGCATTTGTATTGACCATTGGAGTAAAGTAACGGGCCATTTTTACAGCTAGGGCAAAGTGGAAGGGCTCCGAACACCATGGCATCTGAGACGGCGTCCAATAGGTTGGATAAACCCGCCGGTACGTGCTGTTCGTTGTATTCAAGCAGTCCAATTAGTGCGTCTTTATTCACTTCACGTTCTAAACGGTCACGCATTTTCCACAGAAGTTTGCTTTGTCGACGCAGAGCGTCCTGCAGTATGGAGGTATAGGAATGAGTACAGTGCTGAGTTAGTGAATCTCAACAGTGAAATGACTAGCCATGCGTTGCTTATAGATGTGGCGAACATAAATTGTCTGTACGTGGCAAACATCCGAATAACAGGCCATACGGAGTGAAACAATAAAACCTGATTGTTGTTCAAGTGACAGAAACGTGCATTTAGAAAACATAAACAGAGGAGACAAAAACGGCAACTTGTCCACATAAACACATAATCGGATATCCATAGGTAAAAACGTGAAAAAGAATGACTAGGATTGATGGAAAATTCAGCAGGAAATGAGGAGCGATGGCAAGTCTTAACCTTATCGTGCACTGAACTCAACAGTGATTCAGGGAGCCGATATATACGTGACAGTCACAGAAGCATCAGTCTACGCCTTAGTCCTCTACCTGTACTCACCTGTCTGTTGACGTTTTTCCACTGCCAGGAAAAAAAAGTCCCACTTGAGACAAAGTTCCTGCTACCCGGTCCAGACGAACACCTTCCTACCCATTTTACGGATGGAGGTCAGCCTTAATCGAATAGTCGACACCTCTGCTACAGATACTCTGGATTAGTGAGGTCGTTCCAAATGACTGCGGTCTGGCTGGCATCGTCCCCATTCTCGGAAAGAGTTCATACACTTCACGTGCAAATCACAGAGGGATTAGCCTGATTCCCATTGCGTCGAGGTAGTTCGCAATGGTTTCACTTCATAGACTAAACGGAACACGTGAATAACATATCCGTATGGAGCAGGCTGGATTTCACTCTAGCCGTGACTGCACTGATCACACATTTGCACATCCCCAAATGCTTGAATTCAGCTATTCATGTAGATGGTCAACATCTGTTGTTTTTGGACATCAGAGGGCCTTAGATTCGGTTGACAGTGCTGTACTTTAAGATAGTCTTAGAGAAAAGATGCACCCCAGAATAACGTGAACACTAAAAGCAATATACTGTCAGACCTCGGACAGAGCTCAAGTTTATGGCATCGCACCGCCGACGTTTAGCGTCTCAAGTGGTATGCCACAAGGTAGTCCGGTCTCCCTTTTCCTGTTCAACTTTGTAGTAGACGAGACCATACAGTGTGCCTCGACAGATTGAAAACATGACGGTGTGGAACTGCATTCAACTTCGAGATACAGAGTATGAAGACAACATCGCTCTAATCTGTGAGGGTTCACAGGGAGTCCAGTACATCTTGAACAGATTAGAAGCTTCAGTCTGTCAGTGTGATATGGCCTTTGTACGTACTAGGTGTAAGTTGCTGCTGCAAGATTGGCAGGACTCTGCGCCTGCTCTCAGCCTTGATAATGAGCCGTTGGAAGTAGTTGAGAAAGTCACGTGCCTCGGAAGTTGTATCAGCGTTGGTTGAATATCCGATGGGACCGTAAATCCTATGGCCAAGGCTCGGGTGGCGTTTATCAGTCTACGTCGTCTGTGAGTTCGACATGATCTGCCTTTGTGCGAAAGGCAGATTGTACAACGACATCGCAAGGGCGGTCTTAATATACGGGTGCCAAACTTGGTTCGTCCGCGTGAAGGCTAGTCACAGTGTCCGTTTTTGACCATCGCTGTCTTCGAAGCATTAGCAGTGTGTGGTGGGAATGCCGGGTCAGCAATGGCGAAGTTTGCCGACGAGTCTTCAGAACGGAACGCATATCTTCCTAGTGTCCATTGCGCCCAAGTTACTCAGATGTCTTGTAATACGTCAGTTCACTGAGCTCAGAGTCTGATAAACAAAGAACAGACGAGATTCCGATCCCGTCGAGAGTGAATTCACTGCAATTTACCCTGCAACTAATCTTGGAGCATTGACACTTATATAAAGCCGATGGTTACGGTCCGTTTAAGCTTAAAGATTGCTTGCGATTCTGTTCCTCGTAACAGCTCTCGGAGCTGCCTTCTTCACAAAGAAGTTACAGAGATGAGAATTTGTTGAGAGCATTTTATGCTCACTTTCCATACGGGATGAGAGTCTATGGACAACTGTCTCGAGTGTCAATCACCCCCAGTGGTGTTCGCCATTCCATTCAAGCTTGTTATGGACAATAACCATGAGTGCGGTATTGGGTTTCTTCCTCGCACCAGACTGATTGATATCTATTATGCGGATAACATTGTACCACTTAGCCCTTCTGACGAAGGCGTGTAGACCACGCCAAACAAGATAAGTGATCGGGCTGACTTGAAGATAGAACGCGCTTTACACCTCCATAGTGCAAATTGCTGATTGTGGAATTGGGCATTCCCAGTTTTCTATTCAAGGCAGTCTGCTTGGAAGTGTGGACTGTTCCACATAAGTTGGTGACACCACCTCATAAACCTTCGACACCGTTGACAGTATATAAGCGAGAATATCAAAGACACGTACTGCTTTTGTCAACCTACGCCATCTGTGACATCAGAGCGGCGGTAACGCGACCTATCCGTAACAAAAATGCCGACGGTCTTGCGGGGTTCAACCACTACTGTCTACGCCAACTGGTCAATATCAAGTGGGATGGTCACAAGAGCAGCGTGATCATTCGCTAGCACATATTCCGAAATGCTCGTTATAAGTGGTCGATTGGTCAACAAATCAGGTTGCACAAACCGCAATAGTTGGACCACACGTTTCGCATGCTAAACCGACGTTTTCTGCACCAACCATCATTACTCGAGATCATCAACAGTTGCGTGAAACCGCGCCGGGTTCAAGCAACTTCGTGGTCACGAAATGCGAAGGCCCAGCCTGTTGAGTTAGGTGGGTAGGCATCACTCACATGGTTCAAGTTGACATGATCACAGGCCACTGATTGGAAACGCTATGCGGCAATATGAGCAGCCAGCGGCCTGCCTGCATTCATACCACTATCAATTTTCCGTTTGCCCTTTTTTTACTGATCTCCACCCTTGTAATACTCCACTTCGCCGATGCAGTGAGCGGCGATCCGAAACACAGTACATTTGGATCAGGTTCACGGCCGTTATGAACGAAATTGTTGAACAAATATATGAGGCGGATATACTACCTCAATCACCGTTCAAATGCATCCGTAGAAAATACCGAGCTCGACTTCGTGACCAACATACTTAACACACGAACCGAATACTTGTCACACAGTAGCGTTAAGCCTCAAATGAGCGGCAGGAGAAAAGAGTACTTGAAATCGAAGTTCGTTCTAGGACAATCACTACACGGCAGCCGCAATGGCCGATTAGGTGAGGTCTGTTGATTGACCGGGATGAATGCAAAATTAATGGGCCCCACAGTTCGCCGAAAGTCAGCACTTCATTAGAACGAACTTATTTGGTGATGGGGTGCACGTACGATAATAGGGTAGACCAATACACTACGAGATGTAACAAGCCTCTGGCTAAGCAAACGTTTGAAATCAAGTACTCAATCCACCAAGGATGTTTGAGGCAGTCATGGAGGATCACAGGTTCGGGCACACTGTCAACAATCCACAGGTACCTCAGCACAACTGACAATACATCCAATTCACCTGTATTCAAAATTCATTGAAGTTCTCTTTCCCTCCCCCGCCCCCTACGTACGGCAAACATGACTTAAGAATGAGGCTGACCAAACAAATTGCGCCCTACTTTTAATGAACAGAAAGTTCGGTTGGGTAAAACACTGGACAATTCGCTTTTTATTGGACAGTTCCAAAGCATAGCTCAAAAGTTAACTACACGAGCCTCCAGTCATCTGAGATAACAACTACTGTTGAGCTTCCACATGAACGGCCATAGCAGGCGTCCGAGGAGACTTGGAGATGTGATCAACGCAATCAAGGTTTGGACGAAACCTAGTCTGTTTATCGCCAGTAGGAGAAACATTTAATTCAGAGATAAACAAGAACAGACAAATAGCATCTTCGTTAAACCATGATTAACTGAATACGGCAACGAAAAAAACTAAAAAGACGATAACCAACAAAAAGGCCGTTGGACAAGATAAGCGAACACTTACCGGTTCAGTAGTTGTTTTAGTTTCAAGTTTCTGTTTTTTCCCATTAGAAGGCCCCGGATCCACATCACTAGCTGGACGTTTTCTGTTGAAGAATGCAGAAGTGTATGATTAAAAGTGACGAAAGAAGAACGTGTCAAACGTGTGCAAGCAAATGGCATGAACACAGCATTATATCATACCATCGAGGTTGTATATCGCGGAAAAAGACGAAACTATGTGGTGCGCTGGGATGCGCACGTTCTCCCAGAACACTAGTCCATTCTAAAGGAAAACTGCGATTTTTGGTTCAAGAGCCGAATGTTCTGCGGAATAAACATCGTTACACCCGTAATGTCAGAGCAAGCGGTTTGGAACATGCAAAAGGATCCTGCAGTTCATTCAGTGGCCTGTCGCCTAAACCTGTAGCGGAAACGGAAAACCTAACACCTACTGAAACACAAACCTGATTAACGGCGGTAACGCCTGTCATTAACGATAGGATCACAAGTTGCCTGGAATGCTCTGTTGCCATGCCGTGTCCGACTGTCTGTTAGCCTCTAGTCCCTACGTGTGATTTAATATGTTGTATTACATTCAACAATGGTCTGCCGGATAAACAATTTGAATCCTAGATAAAACTACGTCCGGACTAATTTACAAAATCCCTTCAAGGCACAGATGAGAAGAAAACTGAATAAACAGATCATCGAAATCAAACCCCCAATAAACTGAGACCACCGACCGTCGTCAGCCACTTACACGAACGCACATAATCAGCCGTATAAGTGGAATTACAATACCAGAGGTTGAGACCAGTTGAAACCTGTATAGGATTCTGAAAATACACGAGCCAGGCGTACCACTACGTCCTATTTTATCCATGTATAGTTTGTTCCAACGGAAGCTCGCCCAGTAGATGATGGTTAGAGACACAACAACGCAACACAGATCCAGACAGGTCACATCTCAGTTAGGATGGTTCAACCAAAGCGAACAGGGGCCGTGCTTATTTTGACAATTTCGACAAATGTTGACCACATATCACATAACCGCCTTCGATTTTTCATTCCCGTCTTAATCTTACGTGACTTCACTTCTTAGCATGTTAGAGATATCAGGTTTTATTTCCTACACCAAACGGATTGTTTAGCAACAGTTGTCTCACTGAGACTGTTCCTGTTGGACATTTTTTGGAGCTGGGACGGAATCGACAGTCCAGATGAAATAAAGTATCAGGCTGATCTTAACCCAGCACCATGTGGATTATAGCCTGGGCAGTGTGTTTTAACTGTATCATCTTGTGAACTTTGGATACTCTTAACTCACTGTACGCACACCTAAACGTAACAGGCGAACCGGAAGTGAAGTGACACTTGCTGCTCATAAGACGTACTAATGATTCGGTAGGACGCACGACACTCCGACTCACACAGGGAGAAAAATACCAATTACCATAACTTTAGCCCAATCGAATATAGAGGTGTCTTCATGAAAACTCGGCTCATGCATACAACCCGGAGTTGTGCTCTCGACATGTTGGAAAGCAAGCACCCATTGATTTTAATGAGGGTATCCTCACGGGTTTATCGTAGACTATCACAAGCAAGCCGCAGCGATTGCGAAATGTTCAACAACAAAAAAAGCTTACCCGAATTTGTTCTCCAAAAGTAATGATGGAATCAGACCATTAAAATAAACACAGAAGAAACACGTTGAGAATTGGGGGCATCTCACTAAATCATTAACAGTAACTTTTCCATATGTAAGTCCTACATTCACAAGTAGGTACAATAAACTCACGCATATTCCAAATGTGTTGAGTCTCTCTGGGAAGCCAGCATTATATTCGTCTCTGGCAATCTCTCATTGGGCTAGGCCTAACTCAAAAGAACCCACGAAGTAGATCTCGTTTATTTTGCTATGGTGGTCAGGGCTGTGCTTGGCATTGACCCGGGGGAAGTAAACTGACTGCGCCTTCTGTCGTTCCGGATACAGCAAGAAGGGAGCACTTAGAGGAAAAGCAATCGTAATCAGAGGGTTACATGTTACACAATCGACAGTGAAGGAGTACCCGGATAGTGAGGCACGATTTTATGGGCACATAGCAGACCTATTTTTATAGATGCACAGCTTTCGTCATCCTAGTAAGAATGAGGTGGGAGTAAGAAACGTCCCCGCACACCACAGCTGAGGTGCTCCAAAAACACACAAATGTGGTGTTCCAGTAAAACCAATTCAGTGCTTGGACAGATCAACGTGCCAGACGTTTGCCGGATGGCTTGCAGACATTCTCCGTCCTATCTTTTAGATAGTTACCTCCACTGTGTGAAAGATTATTTCCAATTGGCACAAGCTTAGGAGAAAACGTCAGTGAGTTCGCAGACGATATAGTCTACCGATGTTGACTCTCTCGTTACAAACGTTGCTCTTCGAGAAACAATCCCGTTTTTGTTTGATTTCTTCAATCGTAATTTCTTTTTGTATCCCTGTTGATTACCCCAGAACCTAAACTTCTTTGTGCAGAGTATGTCTGTTTCGACTTTGGCATTAATCAAAAGTGTAATGTTGTACTGAATATATCTACTGCGAGAAGCAACAACCTGGGTTAGACAGCGCTATCCTATTCACTGTACCCTGGAGTTTTCAAACCATCTTATTGAGATAGGGTCCCTCAAGAGACTCACATTCGACAGCTAAAAAGATCGAGAAGGGTCTGAATCTATGGTTCCCTCAATAATGACAATATTCAATTCCAGAGTGCATACATAGATAAACGGCAGTGTCTTGAAATGCCAATGCACAGATGGTCACCATATGAACCATCGAGATTGACTTATCACCGGTCAAGCTAGTTAATCCGAATGAATGTGCTGTTTATTGTGATTGATAATTCGCTTATGACAGCCGTGATTTTTACACAAGCAGAACTAATCGGACGTTATGAACTCGGACAAAACGAGTACATCCTCACTTGGAGTGAAATTTGCTTACTGTAACAACACATCAGTTTGATAACTCATTAGCAAAAGCTCGGGCCTAGTCCGGGACATAGTATGCATACTACGGAGAAAACTGAAAATCCTTTATAATAACGAAGAGAAACATTCACTTTTCTATCGGACGGACTAAAACATTCCAGCAGATAGGTATGCAATGTTTAGCAACCCTACCTAGCTGGACAGTGCGCGCTGATTCCCAGTCTTGAGCTGCCCGTCAGTCTTCGAACTGTGTCAACTATTATAACTTGTGAACCGTGCTAGACAATATGCTAGGAGAAGGGAAGAGCGACGTAACCCAAGCAGAGTATAGGCCCTCAAGTAGACGAATACACCCACGCAATAGAGATGCGTAAAAGTCATTAGCTAACTAGACCCCATCATGAGATCTATGAGAGTACACACTCGCATCCCAGTGCGATCTGCTTCATGTGGGAGACTTGCAAGTGATAACCTCTCACGCGCTCGACGGGATGTACCGGTCGAAGTGGATCACCTTGAGCTGAGTTAGTCAACCGTGCCTTCAAATCAAAACAAGTGGTACAATAGGTTGGCAAAGTATCGCACACCTCTAGTGGGTAAATTAGACCACGCGACTGTCCAATCTTTCTAGCTCTAGAGAACCAGAAAGACCACGGATAAGAAGTTACCCTGATAGTGAATGGTTGAAATAAAAACAAGAAGAATAGTCTGGACACATCATCACATTATTAGTTTGTCTGCTTTATGCAACTCGAGAGGTCGGGCACAAGCAGTAGAGATTTTGCTGTCATTGAACATCACAAAATAACTGCTTGAACTCTATCACACTTTGTTGCTTATGTCACCGGCTGACTCTAAGAAATAGATCGGAACCACTGCAGTTGGACCATTTGTCCTACTTCGACAATGTAAACCAAAGTCAAGTGTGCTGGCTTCATGATTCCCAGGTGACAAGCCACAGTGTCAAGTGTAGAAGCTCCGAAGGTGGCAATTGTTCATAGTTGTAATCAGAAGTTCAGCGTATCGTAGGTTGCAGTCGATTGCTTCATTTCACAAAATAAACTTGATCAAAACACTGCGACTAAAAAAAGACCCATAGCAGCACCAAACCTTATTCAACAGATAGTAATCAACAGCAAAAGTAATTTCGTGATCACGACTATTCCTTATTGCTACTTCGTACGTACACTTTTAACTAAAACGGTGTGATGACGAGGCACATGAGGATTCGCGTTTGCCAAATAAATCGTCTTTAGGAACCAAGATGAAATCAAGTGTACATTGTCCTACTTATATTCGGATCTCATTGGGAAATTGCGTCCATCACCTTGTTGCCTACCCACAATGCCTAATCTGTTTCAGAATAGCTTTATCAAATGTGGCAAGCATTCGAAGTTAACGTGTCGGAACTAATCAATAGTGATTCGTCTCTATTTAATAACTGAGACTAAAATTCCAGTTGACAATTCTGGGTTTTAGATGAGACCCAATTGTGAAAAGTCAGGGCTTCGGCTGGATTCGAACCAGCGACAGACACAGCATGCCTCAACGCGGCAAGCGCTCTACCAGCTGAGCTACGAAGCCACATCAGGAGCTCTGAAATTTCACATTTGGACTCGGTTACCCACCCATCCCACTGTCTCATATGGAATCCACCAAATGATTCAGGGGATCGACTGCCCCGGCAGGATTTCTCAAACAGTTCACGCTGGAATCCACCAACGCCACTGCTGAGTTTATCGTTGCTGAACGAGTCGCAGTAACGCTAAAATGTTGACGGCGTCAGTACGATCGAACGACAGTTCGAAAACGCCTATTGATCGGACCGAACACTGGCACATAAAGGATAGCTAAGCCGTCTATTAGGATTAAGACGTGAGCGTACGCCTAAAAAAGCTCCAAAAAGCCAAGTGAGTTCAAAAAAGAAACTACTGATACTATATGTTGTGGTATATGGTGACCATACGGTGCTGTGATGAAACTGTTGATCGTCTTGGATTCCTGGGTCATCAGTATACTCACAGCATACCGTCAACAAGGAGACGGTGGTTGTGTCAGATGGAGGCAGGCTAACTCGAGTTAGACTGGCCTGTCGTTGGCGAAATAATGGGTTTTTTTGCAGAACTGAGGCAGCTGATCACAGCCACACTGGATCATGTGTATTTGTCCCGCTAAGAAGTGATATTTCATGGGTGGTAGGATACCTTGACCTGAACACACAAAGATAGACCAAGTAATGGGACCGCCTATCATGAGTTTTGCGACCATAAAGCGAATTGAACTGCGACCATAAGACTGACAGGTTTTTGAGTTGCACAGAAGTCCAACAGGTGGCACACAAGTTATTTACAATTAGCCTCCACCATTTCTTTCGAACGGTCATTCACACAAGAGGAGTTGTCACAAACGGTGAAGTCGTTTGAAATGCACAATTCCACATCAGAACTTCGTAGTTCCTTTCTGAACCGTTCTGCCTTTTGGTGCACCATCGCCGAAAGTTGCTTGCATGTTTCTAGCATTCTTCATCACTTGGGGCTGGAACTCAAACAAATCAGTTGTGAGTATCATAGAAACATACATCTCTGTGAAGCCACGACGAGTCCAATCAGCCGACTCCGCATAAGTTAAACACAGTTTTAAAGTCAACCACTACGAAAAGTACTAGAACTTTTATGATGACCTAACATAATCACTTTAATTTCAAATCAAACGGTTGGTCTGGAGTCATACAGGCAGTGTGTGCGGACGAGAGGCGTGTGTTCGTAACCGAGATAAACCTGAAAATCAAGTCAACTGGTGGGACCCGGAAAATCTGACGCCAACGCACACACGTTCCAGTGCACCAATGAGCACTGCAGTATCGTTAAAACATAAGTGGCGGAGCAGAAAAAGAACCAAGGAAGGACCTACGAGAAGAACGAACACAAAATAAGCCACCCAAAGATAACCGAAACTTGAGGAAAACGGGCGGATTCCCTGTGCCGGTATTGTGATAACCTTATTCAAATCAACTCGCCAACACTCACTTTGTTACTTTAGAGTGTGCCAAAAGAACCGCATCTCGGTCGACAGCTTTCAACTTTTTGAATCCGGTAAGCCTGTCAAAGCGAAAAGAAAGAAAAACCTGTGAATAACATGAAGTAGTGGAAACACAAAATAATAACAGACAATGAAGCTGCAAGCTTCGTTCGGTCAAGAAAGTAGGTATTAGTACTATAAAAATGAGAGTGAAAAAAGGTTACAGGATACAAATGAAGCTATGATGATCAGCTACAACAGTAACATCAACATGACCATTATCATCAGCGACAACAAGCTCTGGACAAACGGTTAGTTCTCTTGAGTTTTCTCGTGTTTTCCACACTTATTCGCTTCTACACGGGCCGCGGCTTTCCGCTATATCGTCAACGAAGCCTTAACAAAAGGCGTGGATGTAACTGTTTCCTTCCTACTCATTCGGTTCTAACTTGAAAATAAGTGAAATCGAATGATCTGTGACAGCATGATTAGACACACACCACATGTGTCTGTGAGATTACATAATCAGATGTCACTCGGCCATGTACAATTATGGTACCGGATGAAAGCAACCGAAGAACACGATCAGCGAATTTCTCAGCCAAACCAAAGAGACGCCGCCTGTTTATCAAACGTTCAGAATGTCCCACGAATAGTAGTTCAACAGTAGTCAAGAAGATTTTCCGCTAGGTCCCCTCCGAATTGATGAGAGAGGCTAAACATGTTCGCTGTATAAACGCACAACTTTGTTATCCCACTTTGAACGAGAAGCGGCTGGGTGGTATAGATGTCCGAAAACAGCACAAATGTGATCGGTTATTGCAACCAAATGTGCCCCATCAACTTTGTGAATCCAGTTTAGCAGTTCTACACAAAAGACACTAATAGAAACAGTCCTGTGCGACCCAACCATGGATACAGCTGGACCAGCGGTAGTATTCAGTTAAAGATTAACATTTAACTCAAATATGCGAAAATATATTGTGCGTTGTGCCGACGTTCATTATCAAGTAAATCCTTGGTTAAGCCACAACGATAACTCTTTGGTTTTTTAACTCGTTGTAGCTTAACCAAGGATTTACTTGATTTAACTCAAATCATGTCGTTATTCGTGTTCGTCTCGTATTATCGTGGCAGTTAAGCATTAGTGTTAACCACTGATGTATTGCTGTCTATGATGATGATGATCGTTTGCTCAAAGATCATCCACCTTCAAACACGAAATGGCCCATTCAAAGTTGAGCGATGAAACTAAACGGAGAGCTTGTCAAACAACACAGGCAATCGGGTTACCAGTGTCACACCGATGGCATGACCCAAGCGACCACGGTTACGTAGACAACCTGCGAAAAGGTTTGTCCGAAACTGGTATTTCGGGTAAGGTAGAAGTAGGTTTGTCTCTACTTGAAAAAGCTTACGAGTAAGCAACCACTGATCTTCTTGGCTCCCAATAGGACAGTGACTAGAGAAAGTGAAGCGTAAGCGTACGAAGAGTTTGTACAATAAAGCTGAGGGTTATCTGATTGAGCGCGTTAGAGAAGTGAGGAAGATCTTAATTAGCCAAAACTGGAACGTTGTTTTTCTCAACCGTAGCTGCAGTGGCCAGCGACAATATGTCAAAAACATGTCCAGTTGGTGAGCTAGTCATCACAGTCCGCCGGAGCAAGAAATCACACAAGGCTGGTTACCACGCCAAGGTAGGAGAAAAGGTCAGAATCAGCAGCCACACTGGATAAGGCACGGTACAGTCATACCGGAGGTGGTGGGACAGTACGGTTATGAGTTAAATAGCACTACCCAAAACAGCTTCGCCCAGTTGCTCTGTTTAGTGACAAACACAAATGAAAATAGGTATTGGTGAGAAGATATCCTATAGGTGACCGACATAAATAGCACGATCGACTCAGAAATGCAACATTGTGAAACCGATGGATAGGACGACGTCAAGCAGTCCAAACGTACTTATGAAACAGAAATATATCGACACTTACGAGCTGATATCGGAAGGACATTTATCGCTCTTTAGAAAGCATGAGAGATGATAATAGACTTGGGCATTCTGTTCTTCTTCTTGAATCATGTGTCGCTCCTGGGGAAGTTGAAAAATACGTGTTTAAACAGCCAGAAAACAACAAAATTAGGGGGAATTGACTGCTTATTCACAGTTCGTGTCATACCAGACAAAATATAAGGCTTTAACACAAAGTGCACTGTCGTATGATATACTTTAATGGATTAACCCAATCGGTCCCCTTAAAAATGCTGAACTGGATATAGGGGTGAAGATAATCTCTTGACACTTTGTCTAATAAGACATCTGCAGACTCGGCGTGTTAGATCAAAAATATAATGAATAGTTTCTGATGACAGAGGCCTTGGTATACAGAAAACGGGGATTGCCTATCCAGTAAATAAGCTTGAAGACAATGACAGGAATGGATGTTGTCAAAATGCTCAAACTAGGCCGTATTCTGAATGGATAGATATAGATAGATAGATAGATAGATAGATAGATATAAATATAGGTGACAGCAGACTATTGCTGGTTTCATTTCAAAATTTCTTAGAATTTATCACCTGAAAGCGATGCTGTTACGAGGCATGCCAAACTACATATAGGTCGGAAACCGTTAGGCATCCTAAACCTGGACAGCAGGAGCGGTGGCAGTAACCGGTGGCCGAACTGACAACCACACGATTAGTGGTCGATGTCATTTCTCCCGAATAACTGTGAACCAACGGGTCCATCAGCAATAAATTAATACAAGCTTCACCTACACCGTGTTAAAAAAAACAGTCAGAAGAGAACTGTTCCTGATCCGATCTACTGCTTAACCATCGTAGTCTTCGAACGCACGCTCATCTGCTTTCAAGAAACGTAATAACCACGTCGGGCGCAGTGAATTATTGGTAGGCATTCAGAACACCACGTATGGTCTCGACGAAATAAAATCGAAATGCATCCACATTTGGATTAATCTTAATAATCACTCATTCATACGCAATCACAGTAACCATATAAAATGAGTGTTCAGTTCGTTCATTCGGCTGAAGTGTAGTTATTTCGAACGATTTTTTCGGCGTCTACTGTACCTCATTCACATGACAGACGACAAAAGTTTGATGTACTAGCCTAATGAGAACTATGTTTAATTACTTGAAGCGTCAAGCACAGGCCCAACGAATCACTACTACATGCAGTGACCTTACCTGTAATAAGGCAATTTTGCACGCGCTGCAATCTTGGCCAGGGAGTGCTAATTTGATTACAAGCTTAGCAACATTAGGTTTTTCCGCCGCAACACCATCAACTGAACCAATAGCAACACGAATCTTCTCCTGGTCCTCCCATCTCAAAGAATCAAAATATTTTATTTCCGAAGTAGATTTGATTTTAGCATTTTTAGTGAAAAAGCAATTGAAGTGAAACCATTTTGGAATCTTGCCGTCGAAATGGGTAGACTACAATGAGATGTCAGTAATCCATTTT
This sequence comes from Paragonimus westermani, assembly GCA_008508345.1. Taxonomy (NCBI): domain Eukaryota; kingdom Metazoa; phylum Platyhelminthes; class Trematoda; order Plagiorchiida; family Troglotrematidae; genus Paragonimus; species Paragonimus westermani. Next base: position 3,070 of record QNGE01002275.1, on the reverse strand, counting down.
GCGACTTTATTACCTGGACAAGTCTTGCGATACGCAGAGTGTTTTGTGCAATGGAGCACTTACACTTGACACAACCAGCTCTTCCACTTTTCGCATAATCCACCTGATATTGATAATCAGCCTCCATTGCCGTAAATTCTAAAATTCACTAGAACGGAGATCAAAAGGCAAATACAATTATCAGCGGTGAAGCATTTTCGAGTAAACATTTTGTTGGACATCGGCATGAAAACGGAGGTCCAAAGTGTGAATCCCAATGAAAAACCTTGGGTAAACCGTATGACAAGCTTCAATAATGTGCTCATTGAAAATCAGGTCATCAAATGCCGGCATATTTCCAGTCCTGATGATGAGGATGCAGTGGGTTGGAAAATTTTGTCACAAACCGTCTGATAGGACGGTCGCCAACAGAACAGTACTTTCTGATTTACAGATAACTCATGTAATCACCCTTAGGGATTTAAAATCAAAAATCGTGTAGAAAACTGCAAATCTAACGACTATCTAACGTGCATAACATGCAATCAAAAGAGTGAGAGCTATGAGAATATAAACACGTGGAACATCTACCCACCCTTGGTAGCAGAAGACTGACGGGTGACCTCATAACGGTTCATAAGCGCAAACCAAATTCTTAAGATCCATAACCTCCAGCCATCTCAACCTGTTCCAATTGACACGAACCACAAACTAGCTACGACGTAAGCGTAAACTGAATGTACCGAACGTCCGCCTAATCTTCAGAAATCAACGCTTCACTGGTCGAATCTGCGTCGCAGGAAGAGAGCACTGCAACACGGGAGTGCTCCAACAACGCCAATCCTACTCTTTTAAAACACCGCTCTCTAAATTACCTCCTTCTTCAATCCATATAATCTTTATTAACACCAACTTGTCTTTTCATCGTTGCCATCGAAAACATCCTCTCCCATCTTAATAATCTCTTTTTTTACCTCAAATTCTTGACATCCCACTTTTCTCTTGATGAACCAAATCAATATCGATATTTCTTTCCCAAGGCATTTAATAGCTAGTAGCCCGAATCATCATCCACTTACAATTGTATTCACGCCTCCAGTAACTCGTCCGGTCGGAGAGGACTGATTGCTAACAGATCTTCACGCAAATACACCAGCTGCTATACAAATATTAGCAACACACAGATACATAATCTAGCATCTCAAAGCGCGACACTTCTGCAAGTTCTGTCCTTCATGCCTCAATGATAAAGTAGAAGAGACCCTATGTGACCCTAGCAGCAGTAGGTGAACAAGGAATACCTTCGGATAATTCAACAGTGGAGCTGGTTTCCGAAGGAATTGAATATGTACATCCAGGATATTGGTTCAGATGCTAAGTAAATACGAGCAGCTAAACTAATTTGCTTGTAGGGTAAGCGGTCGGAAGTTGCACACTTCCACGTTCATCACCACCCAAACCGGTCAGCTCCACTAGATGGCTGCAAGATAGCGAAAATATACAACCGATCGTTAGGTGGTCCCCACAGCCTCAAAATACCCCTCGTAGATCTGCGCTGGACAGTATCCGGAATTGCGATGTGACTCCAAAATTATTGATACACTTCGGTATTATTCTCTACGGGGGATCACACAAATAATTTGTAGTCGTGAGGATTAGTCGAATGAGATGTGTCCTATTGAGCGGATGACCATGACAAACTTGTGAGCTTTTACCACCAGAGAAGTGACGACTAGGTTTGGAGGTAGGTCGGAAGTCACCGGATTATCCAGGCTTTTCTTTTCAGAGCTGTTTGGGCAACCAAGATCCAACAGTTTACTGCCCCAAGATTTGTCGGTTGCTGATAGGCTGTGCACCTGAATACCTAAGAATTGTATCACGATCTGCCAGTTACGTAGACATGTCTGCGGATAAGCACCGATAGCAATCTTGTGAGGAGTAATGTACGTAGCGGGTTTGATCATTAAGACCGGATGGATATGACTATGGTTTGAAGACACAAAATCCCCGGAAATCTGCATCCAAAGGTTTAGCATGTACTACTAGTGAGCGCTACCTAATATACCTAAAACATGAAGATACCTCTTATCACTGCGTCTGACTTGCTGTTTTTCCAGATGTGTGTGCAAACGTTTTGTTGCGACATGATTTCTTCATAGTACATGGAGAATAAGAAATTCACTTTAAGGTCAATAAGCAATCGTCTTCTATGTGCAGTCTCACCGCAGCACATATCACCGTTTCAGCGTTTTAAAAAAACTCCTCCAGACGATAATTTATAAACAGATTTCAAAGGTTTGAAGAGAAGACTCTCATCCAATCAGAAATATAGAGCTTGCTCAAAGAGAATACCACCAAACAACCTGTTTGCAAGGTGTATGGACCTTGATGTTGGATGTTTTAATATGGACGTAGTCATTTTCAGTAGTTAGGTCCCTTCCCGTCCCCTTTTTCCCTTCTCTCTTCCTATATAGGGTTTGCTTTTTCTTCATGGTTATGTGGCAGTTACGCATTAGTGTGGACCACTGATGTATTGCTGTCTATGATGATGAAGCTTCCTGGTGGGTCCGAGTACCCGTTACCACCAATGAACGTCAAAAACAATTAGAGTCAAGCAATCAATCGGTTAACTCATCTTGGCGCATGTCCTTTCTCAAGAATGGGGGATGTAATGTAGGAAATATCGAACTAAAAGCCTCTAGACGCTCTTGATCGCGAAAGCGCCTAAAGCGACTGAATTTATCATCATCATCGTCAATATCTCATCCCTGAGCAGTACCAGTGGTATAATTGGTCAGATTGCCTTTGATCCTGATAATGATCCACGCATTTGCAGAGTAATACAAAAGTATGAATGTAAAGTGAAAAAAGGAAAATAAAATGAACAGGCTTCATCAACAAGTCAACAATTTTGCGGAAATAGGCTGGCCACTGAGTGCAACACAATGGCGCATCAGAGAGTGTTTCTAACCCGTGGTGTGGATGGTCGCGAACTCCCCCAGCCAGATTAGCAGCACCTGACAACCTTTTGGTATTTATATGTTCACCTAGCTTGGCATTTAGGATGCAAACGTTTCATCACCAAGCGAGG